>PVIU01022154.1:0-30020 GCA_004026605.1 Ondatra zibethicus | reverse complement strand
TCCCCTTCCCCCTACCCCACCCCTACCCCTACCCCCAACCCCGTGCTCCCAACTTTTGCCTGGCTATCTTGTTGCTTCCAATTTCCAGGAGGATCTATATATGTTTTTTTTTCGGTTCATCTTGCTATTTGGCTTCTCTAGGGTTGTGAACTATAGGATTAATGTCCTTTGTTTATGGCTAGAGTCCACTAATGAGTGAGTACATACCATATTCATCTTTTGGGGTCTTGGTTATCTCACTAAGTATAGTGTTTTCTATTTCCATCTATTTCCGTGCAAAATTCAAGATGTCATTGTTTTTTACCGCTGAGTAGTATTCTAATGTGTATATATTCCACACTTTCTTGATCCATTCTTCCATTGAGGAGCACCTAGGTTGTTTCCAGGTTTTGGCTATTACAATTAATGCTGCTATGAACATAGTTGAACAAATGTTTTTGTAGTATGATTGGGCATCTCTTGGGTACATTCCCAAGAGTGGTATGCTGGATCCTGAGGTAAGTTGATTTCCAATTTCCTGAGAAACCGCCACACTGATTTCCAAAGTGGTTGCACAAGTTTGCATTCCCACCAGCAATGGATGAGTGTTCCCCTTTCTCCACATCCTCTCCAAAATAGGCTATCATTGGTGTTTTTGATTTTAGCCATTCTGACAGGTATAAGATGGTATCTCAGAGTTGTTTTGATTTGCATTTCCCTGATCGTTAAGGAAGTTGAACATGATCTTAAGTATGATTTTATATGTTTTATTAAATCACTACTACATATGACTTTATTCATTTTGCTTATTTGTGATTTTCTTGTTTTTACTCAAATACTTCAATATCATTTTCAGAGTTCACCAAAACATTAATTACTAGTGAAAAATTAAATGAAATAATACATTAAATTTTGTTATTTCTCAGAAAGTTTGACTCATGGCTTACTCAACAACTTCATTAATCATCTACTTCACAATCATAGAATGTACCTGAAGAATTTTTTATTACTTTAGCTATTTAGCAACAAATTTTATATGGTCTCTAAAAATTACAGTTAAATCTGTTGGTCTCACAGATATTGTGGATAAGCTGATTCTACAAAATGGATATTTTACTACATATTTTATTACAGAGCCATATTTTTCATTATTTGGAAAGTAACTTAAATCTTAAATGAATAAATTTCAATAATGAGTTACAAATTAATGCAAAAATGATTTAAAATCTCCAGAGGTGTACATGATAGTTCACATATATAAGCCCAGCATGTGGAAGGCAGAAGCAGGAGAATCAAGAGTTTTAAGCAGTAGTTTACGCAGTGACATCTATGATGCAAGGAACTGCTTGTTCGTCTGGCTAGCTTAGACCCAAAATAATCACACAGAAAACTGTATTAATTAAAACACTGCTTAGCCCATTAGCTCTAACTTCTTATTGTCTAACTCTTACATATTAATTTAACCCCTCTCCATTAATCTATGTATTGCCACACGGGAGTGGCTTACCAGCAAAGTTCCAGCACGTCTGTTCCTGGTAGTGGTAGCTCCATGGCGTCTCCTTACTCTCCCCTTCTTTCTCCCAGCATTCAGTCCAGTCCTCCCACCTACCTAAGTTCTGCCCTATCAGGCCAAGGCAGTTTCTTTATTTGTTAACCAATACAAGCAACACATAGACAGAAAGACCTCCCACCGCATCTAGACAAGTTAGACTACACATTGAAATATAGACAAGTTTAAGCTACATGTGATTGGAACAAAGAAAGAAAGAAAGAGAAAGAGAGGAAAACAGGTATAGGATAATTAAAAATCATCTAGCGATTCCAAGTATGAAAGAAAATGAAGAAATTAAAACTGATGCATTATTCCCTTTCTGTTTCTCATTAGTTAAAAAAAAAGAATAGGCTTTGGAGATACATCAACCAAACATGACAAAATTCTATATAATAAGATGAAGTGAAACTACCATATTGAAGTTGGACACGGAAATCCAACAGAAAGAAAAGTGTTCCAAGAATAGCCGCAAAAGTCAGAGACACACTCCTTCTCACAGTCAGAAGTCCCATAAAGATACTAAACCAATAGCTATAATACACACATGGAGGACCTGTTATAGACCTACGTATGCCCTCCAAAGCTGCTTCATTCTCTGTGAGCTCATACATGCTTTATTTAGTTGATTCAAGGGACCGTAAAGGACAGAATTTAATCACCATTAACATGTTTACATTTACTCTTATTTAAAATATTAGAAATCGCAAATAAACTTTGATGAATTATATACTTTACAATTGTGTGAGCTTTCAATATAAAAACTTTACATTTTAATGTAGTAAGATATCTCTGAAAGTCCTGTAATCTTTCTCTGGGGACACCATTATCTTTTCATGACTTTTTTTTATATTTATACCTTCACATTTGTTTCTCTTCACCAGCCATGGTATCTTTCCAATGGAGTCAAAACCAACATTCCACTGTCATTTGTTTTATTTTATATATTATTTATTTTTGAGATATAATATAATTACAGCATTTTACCCTTCCCTTTCCTCCCTCCAAATACTCCCGCATATCCCTCCACAGTCTTGTTCAAATTTATGCTCCCTTTTTTCTTCATTAGTTGTTATTGCATGCATATATGCATATTCATATATATTTTGAATATAACCTGTTCAAACTGTATAGTTCTATCTGTACATGTGTTTTCAGGCGAAGTTCTGGCATTGGACACCAAGAGTTTTTTCTTGTAATGTGAAAAGCTTTATACATAAAATCTGCTTAATTGTGACCTGAACGAAGAAGATACTAACGAATACACCAAGACTTATGAGATCTCAACCCTACACAAAGAAGCATAGGAAACTTAGGAAAGCTGGAAGCTGGAGAGGTGATGAACTGTCTCTTTTATAACTATATCTCCCACTCATATTTCATTTCCATGGATGTCACTTTTCATCCCTGTGAGACATTCTCCTCTGGAGGCTAATTATCCTTTAATTTTCAATTGTTATAAGCTGTTTATCACTACAAAAGGAGGTCATAACGTACTTGTTCCAGCAAAAATTGAATACCTGATTCTTAGTGACAGATCATCAATAGTCTCAGAAAGGGGGCTTAATTTATTAGTGATCATGATGCACACTGATTGATTATGTAATAAAGATTGGATTTAATATGGATATTGTAGGTTAATACAGTAAGTACTTTGCACTTCCTCATAAGGGAGCTGATATTTAGAGTACGGTGGCCAAAATTGCACATATCACAATCATGAGAAGTAAGAATGACTTTGAGGATTCCGAATCTTTATTCCCAGTATGAGACACAAGTAGAACCGAGAGTGTAAATGTAAAAGAAAAATTGCTATTATTTTCATTTTCTGGGTTTTAGAACAGAATGACATTTGCATTATGGGCTTTCACCACTTTAGGAAGATAGCTTAGCCCTAGGGAGACAGCAGCAGAACTGATTTGATGAACAGAGAAGTCATGGTTGCAACAAGCTCTTGAGCTCTGTAAGATGATTTTCCTCTCTACTCTGGCATTACTGACCCAAGTGGCACTAGCTGCCTTCCTCTGACTCCAAATATTTTAAATTCAATTTAAGATTTCTTATCTTGAAAATATACAATATTTTGCACTTTCTAATTAAATAGAACTGGAACTTATTTGAATACTGGGATTTGGGAATAGGAAGTAAGCAATGATTACTCTCAGTTTAGCAATTGTTTGGATGTTGAAGAACAAGTCTATAAATACTGCTGTTATGCAATTAATATTATCAAATGTTACTATATTTCAAGCAATGTAAAGACTCTCTCTCTACATATATGTATGTTTAACTATATGTATATGTTTATGGATGAGCATGAGTGTTTATTCTTATAGAGACCAAAAGTAATGGGTATCCCAGACATGGAATTAAAAGTATTGTGTTCACCTGACATAGGTAACTGGACCCCCACCTTGGGTCCTCTGCAGTATAGGCTCCTAATTGCTGAGCAGCATCTCCAGCCCCTGTTTCTTATAGTAGGCTTACAAGTGACTTGCCTAGCACTGGGGTGACAATACTTTGATTTTAAAATCATTTTATTATTTTGATTATTTACAATTTTGAGTATGTGTGGCATGATCAGTGTTTCACCTTATTCTTCATCTCCCTTCCATCATTTACTATCCTCTCCACTGTATGAAACGAATTGTTGAGGTCGGTACATATGAGGAACAATTGAAGTTAATCAGAGTTACAGATAATCTAGAGGGGCTTGTTCTACCCCTCTCCCTCCCTGCTGTGGACTGGTACAATCTTGTCTCAGAACTCGAAGAGCTAGTAAGGTACAGGTAATCTGCTGTGTGACTGAGCTCGTGATCTGAAAAGGTTCATCTCAGGCCCAACTTACTCAAGAGATAAGCTCTATTGCAACTAAATAGAGAGGAGAACTTATAAAAGGGCCTAGTCACGGTCTCTGGAAAGAGAGAACAGGAATTTCTCCATGACCAAGGGACTTTAGAAAAGCTATTACGTCATCCCAAATCATTGTACCAGCTAATTTTGTGATTTGTCTGTGCTGGTAACCCTTTCCATGGAACTGAACATTAAAAACTGCTGAGATTTCACTAGTTTTTTGAAACTGTTACTCTCTTGTTTCCAGCACTGCAATTTATCACTCGGGTTACTAATCTTGTTTTGTAATCTACTCAGATTGACTAGAGCTGTCTGCATGATCATGGGCTTGAAGTTATCCCTTGGAACTGAGTAGGCTCAGCAGTAGTTACACAACTAAAGACAATGATTCCTCTTCCCCAAGAAGTATCAAATGCATCATTTGGCCCAGAAGAAAGAATGTAGGTTTGTGAGCTCCTTCCACTTCGCTGACAGATTGTGGATAGAGCCAGTTTTGTATGGACCCTGTGCCAGCAACTTACTGCAGTTGTCGTGTGTTAATGATTGTGTAGTTGCATCCAATCTAGAGTATGACATTATGTAACTCTTTAAATGATTTTCTAATTCTTATATACTTACTGATCATACATTTGTTTAGAAGCAGAAACTTTATATGTGCATTAAAGCCATGGAATTAAAAAAATAAGTAATTTCAGATCTGCACACAAGGTATTTCAGATAGCATTTGTCTGTTCTGTGCATCATGAAGGCAGGTCTTCTGTTTTCAGACCATGGCTGCACCGACGTTCCATGATACAACATAAATGAACACTGCCTTAAATATGTCAAATTTATTATATGTTTGATTTTGAACTCACTTTTGGGCATTGTGTGTTCATAGTTATTTAGGAATGTCAATTATACAATTAGCTCCATATGGAGTCAAAAACCAATTAAACAGATGTGATCTATTCTACTTTTGTGTCATTATTGAGTTTTAATTGTGTGAGTTCTGTTTTCTCGAGTTGCTTTTATATATTTCTAGTTCTTTGTTGAAATTTTCAATGCTTTCATGAATTGCTCTTCAGACCTTAGTGAGTTTCTTTATCACTGTTCTTTTGACATCTTTGTTGGGAATCATCATTATATTCAAGCCAGTTTCTGGGGATTTGTTTGATCTCCTCTGTTGTTCAGAACTATTCATTTGTTTCTTCTTTTCCCTTGACTCTCTTGTGTGAGTTTCACATATTATATGAGACAACTACCTTTATCAGCTTTGTCAGAGTGGCCCTATTCAGAAGATGTATCTCACCAGTAAGACCTGACATACATTATCACTTCTTCTCAATATTTGTACTAGTCTAAACAGCTGCGCTTTTTCTTTTTAGCCTCCAGAGATTACATGCACCATTCCCAGAGACCAATATGGTATAAAACAGCCTGTAGAAATGCATCTGAAAACGTTGGTGTATTAAGTGTGTACACACTTCTTTCTGTCTTGATAAAAAAGGGGGGGGGGTGAAGCATTCAGTGCATTTCCTTTTCATTTTCGTCTAAATAAGGAAAGGATTTTTGACAAACACCTGCTTTCTGACTTGTTCTGATTCTGACCACAGACTCAAACTATAGAACTTGCAGGTAGATTTTTGAAGAATATGCATATGAGAAACTTATTTCTGTAGTCTATGGAGACTCATGAATAAAAATGTCCACCAGCTTTCAAGGACTGGCTGCTGTTGGAGCAAAGCTCTGGGTCAGAGCTGCTAATGCTGGGGTACATAATGTGTGTGTAAACCACTTTGCAGAAAACATGAAGTCCAATCGATAATGGTAGACACAAGGAAACTTGGAAGAACCTACACAAACATTCAAGAGTACATTCACTTCTAATGATGATCCAGTTCATCTCTTGTCAAATGTAGACTTTAGTAGTAGATCAATCCTTATTCAGCAGCTGGGAAAACATATGAATAATTCTTCATGGAAAAATGTATAAGTTGTAAAGATAACTCATTATTGTTCTCACTATTGAGAACAATTGGCTTAGAAGAGCTGTTACAGCTGTTCAAATCTGCCTCATTTTTGTCTGAGGTTTCGGGAAACGCCCAAGTGTTAACTTTCTTCCATCGCAATGAATCAGTGATTTAAGAGCCACAGAAAATACTTTATTGAATGTGGGGCACAAACACTTTTATCCTCAAGAAGAATATAGAAGTTGTTCTATATCTTTAGAGTCATGGTTGTTTGAATGCGAATGTTCAGCCTAGGTTCATATTTAATTGCTTGGTCCCTAGTTGGTGGAATAATTTGGGAAGGATTAGGACATGTCCTGCAGGTAGACTTTGACATTTCAAAAGCCCATGCCCATTCCTCGATAATTCTCTCTGCCTGGTGCTAGTGGGTCCCAATCTAGCTGTCATCTGTTACTCCGGAATCATGCTGCCTATTTGTTGCTGTGCTTTCTGCCACAACGGTCCTGGACTCCAACCTTCTGGAACTCTAAGTCCTAAATTAAATGCTTTCTTTAATGAACTGGTGATTTGTCATAGCTATTGAAAGATAAGTAAAATGGGTAGAGTTGTGAACAAACATTTGTATGTCTGTGTTATACATTTTGATGTGATTGTTTCTTCTGTGATCCAGTGTACAGTATTAAGTTATCTGAGTTCTAGTTTTTACACACAGAAAATTGATGCATGATTAGATAATGTGCTGGTTAGTTGTTTTGTTTGTTTTAGTTTACTTTCTACATGGTAAAATCATCTAGGCAAAGGAAAAGTCAACTGAGGAACTGCCTCTATTAGACTAGCCTCTAAAGGAAGACTGAGGGGCATTTTCTGGATTACTGATTATGTGGGAAGTCGAGCCCACCAGAAGCACTTCAGGGCAGGTGGTCCTGGATCTCACAGAAAGCAGTCTGAGCACCTGGTGAGAGAAATCCAGGAAGCAGCACTCCTCTATGGCCATGCTATTTCAATCCTTTCTTTGACTTCCTTAATGGTGGGCTGCAACCTGCAAACCAAATGACCCCTTTCCTCCCCAAGTTGCTTCCTTTTTTATGGTGTTTTATCACTGCAATAGAAAGCAAAGTAGGACAGAAGTGTATCTAAGAAGACCAAAGTAAAGAAATCTGTGGGCATTCTACTTTGCAGCTTACTGATAGTATGTAAACCCTCATCCCCACTCTGGTAAGAATACTATTATTATTCATATTTGTAAAGATTTTAGGATTTGCTTTTATTTGTGTGTAAGTGTGCATCTTTTCAGGTGTATACAATGTGTGTGGGTGTCTATAGAGGGCAGAGAAATGTATTGGATAACACAAAGTTGGAATTACAGGTTATGCTTTTCACTTGGGTGTGCTAAAAATCCTGGGAGATCTCTTACCCTTTGTTCAGCCATCTCTCAAGCCCTTATAACTCACATATTAAAGATGATGAATTTAAAACTAGAGAAATTAGTAACTTTCACTCTATTAGATGTTGGTAGATGAGTGAGGATAGTGGAATTGCCTGACGTAGGAGTCTTAACAGTTCCGTTATTAGCAAGCTTTCTTTTGCTTCCTATATATCAGAGTTAAGGAAGAGCACAGAAAATCAAATCTTAACTGTGTGACATGATTCTTGTAAAAGAATTCTGTTATTTTGTCTTGACAGTTCAATGAAGAGAGAGTGGAATTTAAGCGTTGCTTTTTTGAGCACAGTTAACAGACCAAAGTATAGAATTTAGCTGTGAAATCTGTGGTCTTCCTCAATTGTCTAAGTTACTTGAGCATAGAGTAAGAACATATTGACTCACTGAGAAACATCAATAGTGGCTGTACAGTGGAGATTACAACATTCAACAACTCATTTTACATCAATATCTTCAGGATGAGCTAGACAATGCTGTACGCTATTCTATTGCAATCCCAGAACTCTTCTTTAAGCGAATTATCTAGGAACACAGTCAGTAGAAATGGTAAGCAACAAACACAGTCATTATCATCAAATGGATATATGCTGTGTGTTAATGTCAAAGTCTATTTCAAAAACTGAATACCAGTGTTGAAACGTAAATCTTATGGAGCTAGACCAGAAAATAAAATCCAAATAATATTGGAATATTCAAGTAATGAAGTAGTAATATTTATTTCTAATAGTTCTTAATGATTCATAGAAATATATTTGAATCAACATATTTATGTATACAACTATTTAAATATACAAATTCAAGAAAAATGCAAGACAAATGTATACAGGCAATAATAACATTGTTGAAAGGAAAGTAATAAGTCATCAGAACTTTACTTAGAAAAGAAGCTAAAACATAAATGTTATGAGTGTAGGAGTTGTGGGTATCTTGCAAAACTCAAGCTGTGGAGTGAAATTGCTAATCATATTTACCAAGTTGATTGGATTAAGAAGCGTCTAGGATATCAGCAAACCATAACTCTGGATGTCCCTGTGGGCATTTTCTGAAATAATTAGCTCTAACATGATCATGTGGGGCATGTCCTTGGGGGTTATCTCTGGTCTTAGCCTTTCTCTCTTCCAATCTCTACTCTCTGAATTTCTCTGCTCTCTCATGACATTTCCACCACGCCGAACTGATACAAATTAAAGGTGAATCAGAATGCATCTTTCCTCCCTTAACCCAGGATGACAGACATTTTGTTTACAATGATGAAGCAAACTTATGCATTGAATTGCAGGAAGACTTAGCAATAGCAATTGCAGCCATCATGTTATAAAAGTGGGACCAAGACAGTGGAACTGGAAATGCTGAATAGGGTAAATGTCTTTCCAGTAACAAGTTAAACAGTGCAATCCCCTTTCCCTTTATTAATTAAGAGGTTATTAATATATTTACATACTAGTGTAATATAGGACTTTTTGTAGAAAAAGTTTGAAACACATGGAGAACATGGTCAGATATTTTAGAAGATATATAGAGTACTGTGATGGCAGTAGGTATGAGGTCAAAATACACAGAATTAAAAGTATTATATTTTCATCTTGTTCCTGCATCAGTTTCAAAATTATTATTAATTTATTCATTATCACTATAGGAAAGAAGAAGTCATTTTTAATTTATATTATTTATTTTTTGATTAATCTTCTCTGACAATTTCATACAAGTAAGTAATACATTCTATCACATTCATCTCTCTACTTCCTTTACCTTCTTCCCAATCCCACCAATTCCTCCTGTCCCACCAATTTACTAAACTCCCTATTTTATTTAATCTCTTTTCTATTTTTACTTTGTGATCCATTGTTTTTTGTTTGTTTATTCGGTTGGTTGGTTGGTTTTGTTTTGTTTGGTTTGGTTTGGTTTGGTTTTTTGTTTTTTTTTAAATGACATTTCTTTATTTATGTGGGGAAGGGAAGATGACCATGCACAACCATCATGCCATAGTGCACACACAGACAGGACTCAGTTCTCTCTTCCACCATGTGGGATTGAAGATGTAACTCAGATCTTCAAACTTGGCAGCAAGCACCTTTATTCACTGAGCCATCTTGGTGGCCCCTTCCTCATTTTTATAACAATGATGATTCAAGGGAGGTGGTGGTGCAAGCCTCTAGTGCCAGCTCTCAGAGGCAGAGGCAGGCGGGCAGAGCCAGGACTACACAGAGAAAAAAAAAGATTCAACTCCTATGTAAGACAGCAAGTAAGGATGACTAGGACCTGTCATGCCAACAGTTGGGATGGGGGGTAAAGGCAGGAGGATCAGGGGCTAAGTGAGACCCTGACTCGAAAAGAAAAAAGGGGGTCCGGAGTGACTAATTGGTTCATGATAACCTTCTTTCCTGTTGCCCAATTATCTGAATCTAGTCTGAATTTTAATTTTCTTCACTTATTCAGAACTTTTTTTTTCAGGGTCTCACTATGTGTTCCTGTCTGTCCTGGCTTACAATTAATTGTTCTGCCTCTGCCTGCAGAGTGCTGGGATTAAAGGTAAGAGTTACCATCCCAAGACAGATTTTTGTTTTCTAAGACAGGATCTCTTGAAACCTAGGCTGGCTTCATACCCCTTGTAGCCATTGTCAGCCTGGAACTTCTGATCCTATTTCTTGCTTCTACCTGCCAAGTGCTAAGGTCAGGCATTCAACACCTCCATTACTGGCAGAATTTCCATTGTGATGGTCAAGTTTATACACAAAGACTTGTTTATATGCGGATCTTGCTCCCTGGCCAACCAGGAACAGGAACCTGTAAGTGTCTCCCTTTTGCTGCAACTACTGTCTGGCCAAAGTGGCTGGCATTTACAGTACGTAGTTAGGGAATAGGAATGAAATAACAAGGAAATGAAGGAAGAAATTAAGGCACGTTGCGCTCCTGGTCTACCTTAGTCTCAGCCTGTAGTTACTCCTATAAGTAGCTGAAGAAATAGAGGCTCAGAAATGCCCAAGGAACCGCTGGAATCTTTGAGATGGAAAGGTTTTGGCATTAGGGATTCCCACCAACAGCCTCAGTCCAGCACCAACAGTAGAGTTCTCCTTGCTGGGAAAAAGGGCTGGAGAGAGGAGGCCCGCCCTCCTGGACCTGGGGTCGGGACAGCGGGAGGGGACCAGTGTCCAGACTCTTTGTTTGCTGGTGTGCGTAGGTGTATGGGAGACCCTCCCTTGGTTTGTTTTTTCAAGCAGGATTTCTCTGTAGCTTTGGAGCCTCTGCTGGAACTAGTTCTTGTGCACCAGGCTGGTTTCCAACTCACAGAGATCTGCCTGCCTCTGCTTCTTGAGTGCTGGCATTAAAGGCATGTGCCACCGCCTGGGCATTCATTGATTTTTAACCAGAGCTGTTCACATGGGTATGTACTTTTAAGAAAATGGCTACATCTATGAGGACAAGGATTTCTCCATCATCACTTGACCTAAGTCTTTTGGACAGGGCTCAACTCCATAACCCCTTCCCATATATGACTGAATGATTTTGGGCCAAAACTTATGCCAGTCTTATGCAGACAGTGGAACTTTATCTGAGTTCATAAATGTCATAGTCATGCTATATCTTCAAGAAAGTATTTTATAGCCCTCCTCTCCATTGTCTCATAGTCCTTCTGCTTCTTTATCCATTATGTTTATAGAGACTTGCAATTATTCAACCATCACCTGTTCTCAACTTGTTGAGAAGCCATGACTTTCCACATAACTTCCTTCCTATGCTAAGAGAAGCTTTTATAAATAAAGGTTGATAATAGCACCATTCTTTGTGTATAATATCAATATTTCAGAGACAGTTTGAAGACATATTCAAAAGGACTCAATTTATTACTAGGGCTAATGAACTCCCAGTCATTGTCATTTGACCAGGTCTACAGTGCCTCAGGTGAATTCTCTCCTGAGATGCAGGTCACAGTTTCAATTAGAAAGCATTTTGTTACCCTAATAATGCTGTGCCACCTTTATGCTAGTAGACACCTATTACCTGTCAAGTTGGTACTGTAATATGCAAAATGGATGGTATTCATCCATGCTCAACTGTCTGAATAGAAATTTCTAGGATTATGAAACCATTTGGTATGGAGATAACTTTCAGGTCACTTTCAAAATTATTTCTCTGTGCTTGTCAAAATATGTGACTTCAGCAATAGTTTCGTACTATCCTAGTATAATGGACAGTCAAGAGAAATGGCCATGTGCTGTGTGGTGGAGGTGCATTTTTTAATCCCATCAAGAGGCAGAGACAGGCACAGCTCTGTGAGTTTGATGCCAGCCTGGTCTACAGGGCAAGTTCCAGGACAGGAGCAAAAACTACAGAGAAACCCTGTCTGAAGAAAGAGAGAGAGAAATAGTCATAGCCATGATATAGTCATTCAAAATATTTTCTAAATTATGTTTTTGTATTTGATTATAAAGTAACAGGTTTCCATGTTTCTACTCTATATACCCTTATCCTTGGTTAATCATCCTCCCTAATCCACTTTTACATAACTTAATTTTCCTGATTCCTGATTAAAGCCTACCCTTCTATTTTTATATTGTGTATGCTCTACTAGCTCAAATCCCCTTAAACTCTTCTTTTCCCTTGATAATACACTTTTTTTTTGTTTGCAGGTATACCCATCAAGTATCACCAAATAACTTCTGAAATATGAGTTGAAAGGAGACAATACCAATAGACATTTTAATGGAGATGGGGAAAGTTCTAAGGGCCCAGTCCTCCACAAAGAACTACAGGGTACTAAAAGTGCTAAACAGAAGAAACTTCTCCCCCAGAGAAGAGCACACCATTGGTTATCCACCTAAAAAGTGAGTCCTAAAACATATACATACAAGAATACAGACTGTACAGGTTGTATTTGTGTATCTAGGAATATTTGTCTGTCTAACATCCATCTATCCAACTATCATCTATCTATCCATATCTCACTACGTATCTATCTATCTATGTATCTATGTATCTACCCAGCTATCTTTCTATTTGAAAGAGATAAATGGGGTTCATGGGAAGATGTGGCGGGATGAAAGTGAAAGTGACTTAATTATATCATAATGCCAAAAAAACCCTTTATTCCAGAAACTCCTGAGGAAGTCAAGTAAGAGAAAATAATAATATATTCCAATGCTATAATACTCATATATTTTGCTGAAAATCATTCTGCTTTGTTTGGTAAATGCTCCTCTGATTTCTGCAAAACTATAATTTTCAGTGTTCTGGGAATGTTAATTTTAGTGATTTCATAAGTGGTCTCACTTCTGTTCTGGAAGATAAAGTTTTTATAGGGTACCTCACTGTGCCACTGACTGCTTCTATTACAATCCCATAATATTTGTATCTAGGACATCTATCTACAGACATTTATGAATATACTTATATATATATATATATAACATTTATTTAATATTGAAATTTTTCACATGCTCTTATTGACACAATGGTAAGAAATGATTGACATTTACTATTTTGTGTTAGCCTAGAAACCACGTTTTTAAATGTAAAACATTCATTGTAAGGGCTCAGGCAGTCAGGATGCATAATTAATAGACCACAATGAGAGCATTATGCTTAAAAGAAATAGAATTGGTGAAATATTGACTTGTTTAAATGGTTGAAACCTTGAGCAATTAAATGCAGGTAAATAACAGAGATAATAAGTGTACTTAGGAGTTTCAAATAAGCAAAAGAAAACTGTTTGCATTTGCTGTGTGTGTGAATGTTTGAAGTCATGGGAGTGCAGGGAATAATTGTTTCCAAAATGTTTTCTAGACATAAGTTATTCTGGGAGCTGCAATTTTTTAAAGAGGGAGAGTTTGTATATAAGCTACTAACAATGAGATTTTTTTTTTTTTTTTGCAGAGCTGAATATCTTTCAGGGGAAAAAGGGTTGTAGAAAGAATTTCCTCAAGTGACTTTTTAGTTGATTTCAATGAATAATTCACATGCTAAGAGGGTTTCTTGTGAGTGAACAAACACAGTCTTCCAATGTGGTATTATTGTACAAACATCATGACACCACTGTCTAAAGAAGAAATCAAAATGCATGTTTGTGATGTTTTTATGCATACTTAGTATATTTTTAATTGCACTATGACTGACTGTAATATAGCTTTTTTTCTTCCAGACTTAGATTACCATTGCTATTATGAAACAAAGTGGTGGTGAGATCCAAAAGATGCTTTGGTCCAGGGCTATGGCAATGTAATAAAGACAATATAGCAGACAATGAGGTCTGCCATGACAGTATTAACAATGTCTTTTGCAGTAGAGGAATAAAAGTCAAGACACTACTCTGAGATTCCAGGTACCACTCTCTGCTGCACTAACTATAAGAAATCTTAGATATGCTGAGAGATATAAACTTAAAAGACTGGAGTTGGACATTTTAGTTTTACATCTATACATAGATTACTTATGTTCCTGACATAAACACCTCAAATAACCTCATTAATTAAACTTACTGCATCTGACAGAGTCCTTCCTTCATTTCTCTGAACTCTCAATTTGGGGTTTATATATATTTATTTTATGGAACATTGTACAACAAAGGCCTGAAAAAAAAACAACAAAAATAATGAAAAACAAAACAAAAATGAGATCATAAGCTTTGTGAACATCTTCTAAGGGAGTACATGGATTGTTGCTGCTATTTTACTAGTTTTGTTTTGCCCCCACCCCACCCAATGAATATGTGCTCTCCCTTTATGGGACTTACAATAAATGTTCTTTTCCAAGTGATTTTTTAAAATTGGTTATTTTTATGTATTTCTTATTTGAGGGCTTAATGTAAGACAATGCCTAGTAAATGCTTTTTATTTTATAATTAGTTTGCTTTTATTTAAAATACAACTTGTTAGAAGATCTAAGTAACTGTGTCAAGAATGAGTTTTAGCTTGTCAAGTGTCTTGTAAGTTAGAACAGAAGGCGGTTGGTTACTCCCATACCATTTACACTACTTTTGAAATAATTGGCATATTCTGCTCTTCTCATTAGTACATTACTTTCCGGATTTCACACTGGCTATGTTTCATGGCTCCTTTTCTCATCCAGAGGCATGCATAGTGTCTTTTAGCCCCATAGAAGGTAGCTAGTGGGGGCAGACTTTCCTGGCAACAACTAGCATGATTTCTTGGACCACTATGTTCTGTGAAAACAAGAACCATGTTCTTCACTCATGTTCTAGCTCAAGTATTGGCTGTCTTCAGCAATAGGTTCTTACCATCAATGTCTGGAGGTTATCAGACAGCAAAAGTGATAGCTGGTAATATTTGAGGGTCTATGGGACCTCACTCTCCAATCATTCCTGGAACTGGGCTTTTTATTTGATAGGCTGTATTTACTATGTGATAAAAAAATGTGTGATCTGAGAGTTAATAACCGTAATTTAGATTGGAATAAAAGAACCTGTCTTTGCTTCAGCTATCTATCCAGGAAAGCAGCATTATTTAGAAAATTGCTACTAACAAAACCACTGTACCTTGTGAATATATGTTTATTCAACAAATTCTAGCCATGCAAAGACACAAACGTGTACATATGTATTTCGACGTGTGTTCATGGCATACAGTCAGCCACTTGATCCAGAAGATGACTCATCTCTGTGTACGCTACTAAGATTCTGTGGTTTGGCGTTATAATTCCACAATTAACTAAATAAATTTCATAAACTAAATAGAAAATGTGCTAACAAATTTTACATTTTGTAACAAAAGATTATAGTATACCTTATGTATTATTTCAAAGGATATCTCTTTAAGAAAAAATATAGGTTACAGGTGGATTAATGATGGTTGACAATGAAAAAAAGAGGAAGCACTATAACTGTTGGACCAGAGGAGGCATGCTGTGTACCTCTTCACCAAGCTTCTTCCATGATAAAATTCTACAAATTTGTAAAATTGGAATGCAAATAATGGATACCATATATGTTAAAATAAAAAGAAATCCAAAAATTAATTTCATAAGAAAACAATAGCTTGCATTTATGAAAAAGCCACTTTCTTCGATCAATTCTCACATCATCCACGTTATGCTTTATGTTATATATTTCTGAACATTTTAAACATAAAGAATTTAGGATTTCCATAAATTAAATTAACTCAGCTATTAAGTTGAAAAATTACATGATATATGCTATTTTTCTTTAATTTGGATTCATTTATTTTAGGTAAGGTAATATTTATGCCAAATTTTTGAAAAACAGGAGTTAAAAGAAGGCAGTAAGGAGATGTAAAGAACTCTGATTCATAAGTCAGTATAGATACTAAATTAGAGCAAAAAGTAGATTAATATCAAATAATTCTTATACAATCTATACTGCATAATTATTGGTTATAAATATAATCTAGAAAAAAGAAAATTTTAGTTTACTTGTTAATTTCAATGCAGCAGTTGGAATACATGAATTGTTTGTCTATAAAATCAGTTTCATAAACTAAAATCTTATTACAACAATCTTAATAGTTATTCACTTTAATCATTTTGAGTATTCTAACAGTAAAGTAACCTTCAGGCATATAAGCAATTATTATTTACTTCTTTAAAATATATTATCACAGCAAATGCATAGTTTATTATAAAAATATAATTCCTAAATAAAATGATGGAGATTCTTACACAGTGTTCTCCCAAACCATTTTTTTCGATATGATTCTGTTTTGTATTAGTAGCTGTAATATCTTTAAATGTTCAATTTTTTTTGAACCACAGGCACCAATAGTAAGATACAGAGGGTAATTTTCTCCAACCTCAAGATTGCATTTTGCCTTGATTCATTTAAGTATAATAGAATCTGGTACTGAATACTATCTTTTGGAAAATTTTGATGATAATTATGGTAATAATCATGAAAATCATGATCTTTTAGCTGAATCCTTAATATAATTGACAATTATACCAAATGAGACAGTTTTATTGCCCTACTTAAGGAACAGAAATAGCATGCATTATAATATATATTTTTTCTAAATATGCCAATTGATTGGTCACATAATAGTGTCAAGGGCATTTTTCTAGATCATTTGTCTTAAAAATGCTGAGAATTTTAGTATTTTCTAAGGAACAAAAATAATTTATTAGGCCAGAAGTAGTTAAAAATCCCTGCTTTGTGCCCTAACTTTGACACCCACTGTGTACAATTTTCATTTGGTAAACAATTCTTCCTTTTGTGTAAAATAAAAAGGACTGACGATATGTGCAGTTATAATTTGAAGTATTTTTGAACTAAAGTCACAATGTATATGTAAATATTTGTTTTCATGTGATTGAATGCAATATAGTGTTTGCTTTGATAATATGCAATTGACAAAACAATGACATCTTGTGATTCAACACCCATAATCTCAGTGCTAGATATTGATTATATACAACACTGTACCTATGGAATTCCTAAAGGAAGGTGGCCATTACCTACATTCATGCTTTATAATAAATTTCCATTCCTATTAGTTATATTTGTGTTGCTCTGACCACAATAAATAACTGAAATGACATAATGGAGGGAGGGTTATTTTTAGAACAGAATGGTCTCAGAACCCTGGTATTTCAGCAATCATTTTTAGTTTCAGTCTGCTATAGATTCAGGTAAGAGCTTATATGTCTAAATGTATTTATTCAATTACGTTTTCAACCACATCAATCACCAAATTCCTTACAACATGTTAACTCATTTTGTTAATGCAAATTGGTTTACACATATACTTCTATTAGGTTAGTTTAGATTCATTAATCTACCTTTACAAACATTGCTTTTCCATTGTGCATAATTTAAACACAAATCTGCCTCCTGTGAAGAGCAAAGGGAACCTTGAGCCCTTATGTAAGGAGAGGATGAAGTGTTGTTTGAATGAGTATTATTGGCAAGAATCAATCTCCAGACCCATTGGTCTGCAAAGCCTTTGTCTGGTCAAAGTAGAAATGTTCTTAGTACAAAAATCTTTTCAGAAGAGAGGGGAGGGATAGAGGAGAAGGGGTAAAAATGTATAACTCAATAAAAACAAAAAATACTTATCAAATAATTATTGATTACTAATAAATTGGGGAAGAAATAAGTAGAATTTTCCCAAGAAATCCTATGTGACAAACTATCATTCAAAGGGATCATATTTTAAATGAATTCAGTAATTATTATTTGAAAGATCAAATAGTACTTTGCACTATGCCCTACAAATGTATCTGTAAAAGATATGCTTTCTTCACTCCATAATCTCATATGTTATTGTAAAATTGAAAATATGAATTATTTTTGCATTTGACATTGACTCCATTTGGATACTTTCCATTTCACAGGGAAAGGTATGAAAAATTAAATTACGTGTATAATAATATGTGCTGGCAATAATTATTGTAATTTGGGTATTGTGTTTCTTACAGAGATACCTATGTTAAAGCTTGGTGGCCACTCTGAAGAACTCCTAGGACGTACTGGAACTTTTAAGAGGTAGGACCAAGCCAAAGGGAACTATAGTATTATATGTGTGGCTATGAAAGAGATTCTGCAATTTGGGATTCTTCCTGTGTCTTTCTCTTTGGCTTCCCAACATCCATGAATGGATCAGCTTTACTTTCCCATCATGACATTCTACAAAGGAGTCAAGCAAGTCTAAAATCTCAAGTCAAAATGTGTTCTTTCTCGAAACCGATTTATCTCATATATAGCCACAGCAACAGAAAGCTGACTCACCTGATTTACAATGAAGAAATAAAATACAGAACTAATTTTTAAATAAGAAATATAATTTTATTACTATTATTTATTATATTACAACTATTATCATTTTATTACTATTATTTAACTTGAAATACAATGCAATGCATTTTTGCAAATTTTTATGGCACCAACATTTTCTTCTTTTCACACCAAAGAAATATGTAGGTACATTATGTTTTCATATATATTAAAATTTAGTAGTAGTATTAATAATAATAATGTCCTAAATAATAAATAAGAAACTAAATCAAAGACAAGATTAAAAGAATGAATAATATAAATCCCATTTTTAAATTATTTACTTCATACTATAAGCATAAATTTTACACATTTTATGATAAGTGGGGTAAAAGTGAATGAACAAAACAATGTTTCAATTTGTTAAAATCTGATGGTATTTTGACAAAGCTTATAATTTGCCTCTACTATTTGAATCAGACATGCACCATATTCTTTGCAAAATCTTCAAAGCCATAAAATACAGTTATTTGCAACAATAAAAAAATGCATCTTTTTGAGATGTTGAAGAAAAGAGAATATGCATTGGTTAATCATATCAATCCTTAAATAAAATTATCCTCCTTGAAGAAAGTTTTGTTTGTTTTGGTTTGGCTTTGTTTGTCTTCAGATGATACAGTAAAGTGTTGTTGCTTGGGCCTTGCTCAAACTCCACATTTAAACTCTGAACTTTTGGTTCTCCTGGATCATAGCCTGAATGATAAAAATTATAGGTCTTTAAAACATGCCTAGCTTGTTTTATTTAACTATGTTTTATTTAATTTGCTTCGTTTTATTTAACTATGTTTATTTATTGTAGTGGTGAAGATCAAACTGAGAACCTTTCACATATAGGCAAGCATTTTCTACTGAGCTACATGCTCAACTCTTCTTAAAGGAGTTTTCATTGGTTGATATGCTGAGCATGGACACCAATTGGACTCCAGTTAACAGCATTTAGCAAAGTTAAGCTTTCCAATTACCCCTAATGGTCTTATGCTACAATTGAGCCTTTTTTAGGAAAAGGAAGAAAAATCACTCCTATGTTGTGGAGCCTACCTAGGTGAACGTTCATGAAGGTCATGTGTGTCTACTCATCCAGAGTCCCTCTGCTCTAGAGTTTACAGATGTCATCAGTGAAGCTCACACCACAGAAGCTTGGAAATAACATATTTATTATGGTTGAGTTTTCCTGGGCTGGATTCCAGGTACTGCTTAGCCAAATCTTTTTCTTGGAATCTCAGGAGGCTGAAATCAATCAAGCTATTGGCAAGACAACATTCCTTCCTAAATTTTAGGTGCTTCCTCCAAGTTTATGTGTTTGTTTACAGAACACGGTTCCTTACAGCCATAGGCCTGAGATCCTTGTTATTTAGCTTACTGCCAGACTTGGGTCTTCAAATTTGGGCAGATGCACATCCGACAACAACAAAATATTGATGGAAATGTTCACAGCATCACAACCTAATTTCTCATTATGCCAACTGAAATATACCAAGCATCTACCTAAGCTACATATTTTTTCACAAAAACATAATAAGGCAATTTCCAAGTATTTAGTAGACAATCAATATTCAGCTCTGAGGTGTTGAGTATATTCACATTCCAAACAGAAAATATGTTCCAGCTATGTGGGATAGAGCTCTTGGGGCCAGCTCCTCTCTGAAGTTGGTGTATGTATATCTGGCCTTATATATTTGCTTTTATCCTTTATCATATTGTGTGAAATATAATAATTAGAAGTATTTTACTTGAGTTCCATGAGCCATAACTGGTCTCAAACCATTGAACTTCAGGAAAGCAATGATAGGAACCTTTAATTTGTGTTCGAATTAAACAAAATATGGAAACTAAAGGACCCAGTACTTGCTAGTGACATCTCAATGGATGGCAGTCATGTAGATTTAAATCTGTGATATGTAAGTGTGCACCATACTGTTGTAGCTGCCTAATACAACATTCAGTTGATGCACCCAGTGTTGGAGAATTAGTTAGTATGAGGAAAACTACATTTATTTGTTTGCAAAATCAATGACCTTTTTAGAATTAAAATACAAAAGCATGTATTTCTTTTTAACTTATATTGATGTTTATTTTTCCCTTTTTAAAATTGTTTTTATTAAACTATATATTTTTCTCCACTCCCCTCCCTTCCTCTTCTATTCCCTTCTAACCTCCCCCTTGGTCCCAATGCTTTAAATTTACTCATAAGATCTTGTCTTTTTCTACTTCCCATGTAAATTAGATCCATGTATTACTCTCTTAGGGTCTTCTTTGTTGTCTAGATTCTCTGAAATTGTAAATTGTAGACTGATTTTCCTTTGCTTTATGTCTAAAAGCCATGTACTTGGGAATACATAATATTTGTCTTCTTGGTTTTGTGTTACCTCACTCAATATGATGTTTTCTATATCTATCCATTTGCCTGAAAATTTCAAGATGTCTTTTTTTTCTGCTATAAAGTACTCCATTGTGTAAATGTATCACATTTCCTTATGCATTCTTCAGTAGAGGGACATTTATTTCTTTCCAGGTTCTGGCTATGACAAATAATGCTGCTATGAACATAGTTGAGCACATGTCATTGTGGTATGACTGGCATCCTTTGGGTATATAACCAAAAGTAGTATTGCTGGGTCTTAAGGTAGGTTGTTTCCTAATTTTATGAGAAATCACCATACTGATATCCAAAGTGTCTTTACCAGTTTGTATGCCTAACAGCAATGGAAGAGTGTTCCCTTTACCCCACATCCTCTCCAGCATAAGTTGTCATCAGGGTTTTTGATCTTGGCCATTCTTATAAGTTGGAATCTCAGAGTTGTTTTGATTTGCATTTCTTTGATGGCTAAGGATGTTGAGCATTTCCTTAATTGTATTTCAGCTATTTCAGATTCTTCTGTTGAGAGTTCTCTGTTTAGGTCTGTACTCCATTTTTAATTGGATTATTTGTTCTTTGGATAACCCATTTCTTGAGTTCTTTGTATACTTTGGAGATCAGACCTCTGTCCGATGTGGGGTTGGTGAAAAACTTCTCACATTCGGTAGGCTACCGTTTTGTCTTGTTGACCTGACCATGTCCTTTGCTTTACAGAAGCTCTTCAGTTTCAGGAGGTCCCATTTATTAATTGTTTCTCTCAGTGTCTGTGCTACTGGGGTTCTATTTAGGAAGTGGTCTTCTGTGCCAATGTGTTCAAGTAGACTGCCAAATTTCTCTTCTATGAGATTCAGTGTGTTTGGCTTTATGGTGATGCCTTTGATCCATTTGGACTTGAGTTTTGTGCATGACGATAGGTATGGATTTATTTTCATTCTTCTACATGTTGATATCCAGATATGCCAGTATCATTTGTTGAAAATGCTTTCCTTTTTTATTTTTTATTTTTTTTTGCCTTTTTGTCAAAAAATCAGGTGTTTATTGGTATGTGGATAGATAAGCAGGTTTGATTAGGTTCCATTGTTCCTCCTGTTTGCTTTTATGCCAATACCAGACTGTTTTCAGTTCTATTACACTGTAGTAGAGTGTGAAGTCAGGGATTGTGAAGCCTTCAGAAGTTTCTTTATTGTACAGGATGGTTTTGGCTATCCTGGGTTTTTTGCTTTTCCATATGAAGTTGAGTATTGTTCTTTCAAGGCCTGTGAAGAATTTTCCTGGAATGTTTATGGGCATTACATTGAATCTGTAGATTGCTTTTGGTAAGATTGACATTTTTACTATGTTAATTCTATTTACTCAAGAGCAGGGGAGATCAACAACTTGTAACCAACATTTGAATCATAGGAAAATATCCATAGTCCATTTTGAGAGAGAGGTCTCATCAGCTAATAGCAGAAGCTCAATGCAGAGTGAAGAGATTTCCCAACTATGGTGAATTGGCTGCAGAAAAGTTGAAAGAAAGGTCAAAGGCATCTGGAGCAGCATGAGTCAGACACCATGGAATCACCAGAGACAGATGCTGAGAATTTTACCTGGTAAGCCACTTGGCGATACACAGATTAATAGAAATGGAATAAATTAAGATGTAAGAATTAACTAATAAGAAACTAGAACTAAAAGGCCAAGCCATGATTTAATTAAGGGATATTAATGACCAGTGATTGCTAGTTCCTATTATTTTAGTTTTGTCAGTAATGGTATTGTGTGTGCTTTTCCCTTCTTTGGGATTTGCTGCTGTGAGATCAGCTATTGTTTGTGTTTTTGTGGACTTAGCTAAGTTCCTTGGGTTGGAGTTTTCCTTCTAGTACTTTGTGTTCAGCTGGGTTTGTGGCTAGGTATTGGTTAAATCTGTTTCTGC
Source organism: Ondatra zibethicus (assembly GCA_004026605.1). Lineage (NCBI taxonomy): Eukaryota > Metazoa > Chordata > Mammalia > Rodentia > Cricetidae > Ondatra > Ondatra zibethicus. The sequence goes on along the minus strand of PVIU01022154.1, from coordinate 7,237 downwards.
CGTGGAATATCTTGTTTTGTCCACCGATGGTGACTGAAAGTTTTGCTGGGTACAGTATTCTGGACTAGCACCCATGGTCTCTGAGTGTCTGCATAATGCTTGACCAGGACCTTCTGGCTTTCATTGTTTCCATTGAGAAGTCAGGTGTAATTCTGATAGTTCTGCCTTTATGTGTTACTTGACCTTTGTCCTTCACAGCTATTAATATACTTTCTTTATTCTGTAAGTTTAGTGTTTTGATTATTATGTGGAAAGGGGACTTTTTTTAAAATCCAGTCTGTTTGCTGTTCTGTAAGATTCTTATATCTTCATATACATATCTTTCTTTAGGTTGGGAACATTTTCTTCTAATTTTTGTTGAATGTATTTTCTGTGCTTTTGAGTTGTAATTCTTCTCCTTCTTCTATTCCTATTATTCATAGGTTTGATCTTTGTGTGGTGTCACATATTTCCTGGATATTTTGTGTTAAGCTTTTGTTAGATTTAATGTTTTTTATTTTTTGATCAATGGATATATTTCCTATATTGTATCTTCAGAGCTTGAGATTCTCTCTTATATCGCTTGTATTCTGTTGTTTACACTTGCATGTGTGGTTCCTGATTGTTTTCTCATATTTTCCATTTCCAAAATTCCCTTGGTTTGTGTATCTTTATTGTCTCTGTTTTGGTTTTCATTCTTTGAATTGTTTCTTTCATCTGTTTGATTGCTTTTTCTTGGTTTTATTTAAAGATTTGTTGATTTCCTCTGTGTTTTTTGTCTTTTCCTCCATTTCTTTGAGAGAATTTTTCATTTCCTCTTTAAGGGGAACAAACATTCTCCTAAAGTTATTTTTTAGCTAATTTTCTTCTACTTCAACTATATTTGGGTGTTTAAGTCTTGCTGTTGTACAGCCACTATTTTTTTTTTTGGTGTCAATGTTGCTCTTTGTGGTGTTGAGTATGTTCTTACCTTGTCGACCCATCTTTTCCTCTTATTGATATAGTTGGGACTGTATCACTGTTGATTAATCTTCAGGTGCCAGTGGATTCAAGGCTCAGATGGTTGCTCCTCGTGGTGCAGTCAGGGCCACAGTTACAGTGACTCTGAGGTTACTCTGTGTGTCTGAATGTTGATTGGCACTCCTGGCTGTTGCTCTGCAATCCCAGATGTCGTTTGGGCTTGCTTCTACAGAGGTTACTTTCTTGGGGCGGCTTCTGTTGAGTTTGCTGCCTTGGGCCTGTTTCTGCAAAGGTTGATGGCTCAGGCCTGTTTCTGTAGATGTCCCTGGCTTGGGCCTTCTCCCTCAGTGGTACCTGACTTGAGCCTAGTCCCCCAGAGGTCTCTGGCTCAGGCCTGTTCCCTCAGCTGTAGCGCCCTTATACATGCTTCTGTGGAGGTTGCTGCTTCTGGCCTGCTCCAGCAGTGGTCACTGGCTCAGGCCTGCTCCTATGGAGGTTCCTGCCTCAGGCCTGCTCTAGCAGAGGTCACAGGCTCAGACCTGTGATGTACTGCAAATGTCCTTGCCTTGGGCCTGTTACTACGAAGGTCCCTGACTTGGGCCAAGTTCAGCAGAGGTGTCTGCTTAGGGCCTGCTCTCTCAAAGGTCCCTGCTTTGTGCTCAGTCCCACAGAGGTTTCTGGCTTGGACCTGCTCCCTCAGTGGTTGCTCCCTTGTACCTGCTCCTCTATAAGTCACTGCCTTGGGACTGCTCCAGCAGAGGTCACTATAACTTATATTAATGTTAATGCAGACATATTAAGGCATATCTACCACTAAGAATAGTCAAGCAGGGAGAAGGGAAGTAGCTTCACAGATGAAAGTTCCTGAAAATAAACTTCATGACTTGCTTCTCATCACTGGACCCCCTGTGGTGAAGAGAGAGAATGGGCCTTAGTACCTTACTCACAATTCTCCACATGTTTCTCTTTACCTACACCCATATATGGGCTAAAGAAGCAATGGTTAAAAAATAAATAACAAAAACTGATCCATAAACTTTTTAGTTTCCTTAAGTCATATGAGACTAATAAAAGTAAAAGACAGGCTTTTGTGAGATTAAACTTTGGTAATGTCTGTCACACTATTATCAACTAGTTAGGCTTATTTCATATGTGTTAATTAATATGATATAAAAGCAACTAGACCCATATAAAACACATTACCTCTTCTGTAATATAATAATTTCCAGAAAATTAAAATTGTTACTGACTTAACTTTGGAGTTTTCTCTCTGATACTTTTCTTTAGAAATCCAGATGATAGGGAAGAATAGTTATTATTATTATTATTGTGTCCTCAGTATCATGCATTTATCCCTAAGTCTTTAGTCAATTTGTTATTACTATAATGTCAGAAAAATTATAATATTCATTCAAAACCAAAATTGCATGGATTGTAGAAATCATCTCATATAAATTTATCATGTAGGACAAGAGATGGAAAATGGGAGTGGTTAAGCAATTTGAAAATTTTTAACAAGAGAAAAAGCAAGAGAGATGTATAAAGTTCAGGGAAGCATTAGTCTTTAGCTTGGAGCACTGACTTCTGACCTATAGAAGTGACTTAGGCCTCAAATCAACTCTTTACTTTTGGGCAATATTAAATAGTTGACTGTTTCTTTCCTCACATGTGGAGGCCCAAAAATGTGAGCCTGTTTGCACATTGACCAAAAGTCAGAGAGTTGGAACTTTCCTCTAGTTCCTTCTAGGTTATTGTGTTTCTACCTCAAACAAAGGTTCCCACCTAAATGTTGATTAGAGAGTTCTTCTTTCTCAAGGTTTTTGTCAATAGGTGTGGCTAATAGCCAGACCTTGTACTCTAGAATAGTGAAGTAGATCTGTTCCTACCTCAAACAGAGGTCTAAGGTCTAAGGAGCCAACTAAGTTCCAGTTCCCTTTATGGAGATAACTTTGGATTCCACACAGGGAGTGGTTTGCCTACAAAATGTTTTGGTCTAAGGTATAAGCATGACTTGTTTTGTTCTAGCAATAGAATGTTTAACTATGAATGTAGCTTGTTACTTTCAATTGGTATGTTCATTACCTTATATCATGTTAATGCAGTATTTTGTCTTACTCCTACCTTTTGAGGTCAGGAGTATTTTAAGCAGTTGGAAATTAAATGTGGGCAAATTTTCAGTACTCACTGGAATTCATCCTGATACTATCCTATATGTTTTTCCGTTTTATTATTTTCATTTGTGCCTTTATATTCTTTACTATATTTCTAATCCCCACACATTTACCCTGGCAAGAGGAATTTTGTTGTGGCTAGTCCCTGACAAATGGCAGCCCAATGTGGGGCAGTCAGCTGACACTTGGATTCCGGTGGTACTTAGTACTAAAGGGTTTAGAATAATGAATTCCACATACCAAGCACTCTATAGCTGCTAACTGCAATAAACTACTATTGAATGTCCTCTTAAACACTCTAAAAAGATATGTTACAATAGATTTTCTTTGGATTATTTCTTGCACTCATTCACAAACTGATTTTTTTTGAAATATTCAGTGAAGTTTTCACTCTCTGATAAGATATTTTCTTGATTCTGTTACAGTGACAAACATTGTAACTTCATTTAACGTAATCTTTCTTTGTGTCTATGTAGGTAAATATTTATAGGATGAAAGCAAAGGCTTCTCTTGCCTTTTCACTTCTGATTGATGAAGGAGCAGGGTAACAGCTTATCTGGAGTAATAGATTTGAAAGGAAGGTTTTTATTTTTCTGGTTTTCTCTCTGCTGAGCAACCTGTATCTATACTCAGTCCACTGCTCCCAAAAGTTTTCCCCATGTGTCTGGAAGGATATTGAAAAAAATTATGGTGCTTTGTAATACATACTGATCTTCATCGAGCATGCCTAAATTTTTAGCATGGTGCCTTAAAAATGTATTTGAATGACCCAAACTCCAATGTACACACTTCAAATATGAAAAAATAAATTGGTACATTTCTGAGGCCACTTTGATCAAGAAGCATTAATTTGCATAAGCCAAAGGAACTAAAACTATAAATGATAACATCAATTTCATTGTCTCTTGATTATTGCCTACATAGAGTTAGCTTTAAAGAACTCATAGGGAAACACTATGAATAAGAAAACATTTTATACTTCTAGGTTATTTATATTTCCCAAACTTCAATGTTGCAATGTAAATTGTGTTAAGCTGTGCACCTCACATTGTCTTGTTACTCCCCCTTTCTAATAACATTTCAGTTCCATATCTTCAATTCCATTAGTGGTTTTCCCACTACTATAATTATAAAAGTATAAGGCACAGAGCTTTATAACTTTACATTTTGTTATGATACATACTTTCTCATTTAAAAAATGATTGATGCACAATTCATGTATGTGAGGTCAATTACTATAGATTATTGGGTGTAAATAAAGAAAAAATATAGCAGCTAGGAACTTAACAACCCAATAACACATATTGTTAGGTTATTCTATTACTAAATAGATAAAGACTCATAATGAGTAAGAAAAATTATGGGAAGTGGATAATGCTTGACATGATAGTGAATAAAGTGTTTGTAGTAAAATGGCATCATGAATCTCAGGTTGCACCCAGAATTTATATATAGGAGAATTTCCTCAAAAATAATGATGCAATTAGGAGGTGAGAACTTAGATTTGATTAAGTTTAGATAAATCCAGGAGAACTGGGTAAATGCTGTTATAAAGACTAGGAAGAAAGGTGAATATACACAAATGAATGATCAAGAAAAACAAATGCCACATGCTTTCATATAGAGAACTTAGGTTGATAAATGAATAATAATGGGGGAATAAGTGTATGTAGATGAGAGGAAACTCAAAAAGTACCAATAAGGGTTGGAGGAAAGCAGCTTTGAAAGAGAGTCTTAGGAAGGGTGCCAGGACGCCTGTGGTAGGAAAGTGAAAAGATGAATACGGTGAGTGGAATAGTTTATATAAGGATGGGTGTGGGGAGAGGGGAGAATGTGGAAGTGAAGTAAAGACAAAAGCATAGTGAAAAGCACAATAAAGTAAAATAGAAAATAAAAATCTCATATTTTCTGTCATTTGTTTTTACTGATTTGAGATATATATATATATATATATATACATACATACATAAAATGGTTTATAGCTATATGAGATGAAAGTAAACATTAAATTATCTCAGAGAACAAAGGAAGAAAGGGTGGGAACATGCAGGGTAGGTAGTTGAGGGCATATAATTAAAACATATAGTATAATTAAAATATATACAAATATGTATTATTTCATTTTCTGAAGTTTAATGGATGAATCAAAATAATTTATGATATGCAGTGACTCTGTGAATGAAATATAATCCAGTGATATGCCAAAATTCACCAGGACTTTGAAATGTAAAAGCAACTGAATGTGTTTATATATCTACTAACTATGGGAAGGACAAAGATTTTCCATATTACTAATATGCTGAAAATACCATAGGTTAATACAAATATACTCTGAGCCCTTGCTCCAGACAAATAAAGTCTCTCTCTGTCTCTGTCTCTGTCTCTGTCTCTCTGTCTCTCTCTCTCTCTCATGTGTGTGTGTGTGTGTGTGTGTGTGTGTGTGTGTGTGTGTGTGTAAAAGTACTTGGAGGAAAGTAGACGTGAGAAGAGAACCTTGAGGGCCATTCCCTAGGAGATGCCCGCCACTCTTTTTTCTTTATCACCTGAGCTCTTTTGCCAATATCCCTCAGTCACTTCTATAGATGTGGTTCTTCTGCTTTACTAGGTAAAACACAGAACTTAGATTCTATTTCTGTGATGAAGGCAACAAATATGAAATTGGACATTGCCAACAGGAAAGTATGTGTTGATCTTTTGATCCAGTGTCAAACATTTTCCCAGCACTCAGCATGCTTTTACATGAAGTTGATGGTGTCCCAGGGATAGAAAAACTTACCTTACTTATTATACAATTTTTTTCGTGCCCTAAAACATATGTACCTTAGTTAGAGATACTTTATTGCTAAGACTGACATTCATTTCATCTCTCAGTAAGGTTATTGCAGAGAGCAATTTGTTTCAAAGTCAATGGCTGTTAACTAAGGATACTGTTGGTTGCTGGAATCTAAGGAGGTTGTAGCTGAATAAAAAATAATAATAACAATGAGATAACAGCCCGGCATTTTGGATTGTACCTTTATGTTGCAGGGAGGTTTCTTGTTTGTTCCCAGCTGCCCAGCCCTGAAATAACCACACAGAAACTATATTAATTAAATCACTTTTTGGCCCATTAGCTCTCACTTCTTATTGGCTAACTCTTACATCTTAACTCAACCCATCTCCATTAAGCTGTGCATCATCAAGAGGTCATGGCCTAGCAGCAAACTTTCAGTACATCTGTCTCCTGTGGCGTCTCCATGGCATCTCTCTGACTCTGCCTCCTTCTCCCGGCATATAGTCCAGTTTTCCCCCACCTAGTTCTGTTTTTCCCTGCCATAGGCTCAAAGCAGTTCTTTATTCATTAACCAATAAAACAACACATAGACAGAAGGACCTCCCACACCACCTTTAATTCCAGCATTCAGGAGGCAGAGACAAGTGGATCTCTAAGTTTGAGGACAGCCTTGTCTACAAAGTATTTCTGGGAATGAAAACAACATGTGTATTGAAAAACAACAATAGCAAACAATAGAAAAATAAATAAAACTTGTACCAATTGACAGCATTTCCTGAAAATTTATCAGAAGCATGAAATATTGTTTAATAGCTTAGAAGATCTTTCAAATTTTAATGCAATCTTTTCAAATTCTAACATAGATTTACTACTAAGTTTGGGTATTATTTTAAGTTATTTGTTCTCAGCTCAATACTGTCCACAGAATTTTCTTAAGCGTGGATCATTTCTGAGGAAGTCATTTCAATTTCATTTGCTCATTAATTAAAGAAAAAAAAACAACTTCTTACAAATTAGTGTTCTACAGTGAGATTGTAGCCACTGAACTCTCTTGCACCTCCACATTCCATGTTTGATTTTTGTTCTCCTACTTTATCCACCATCTCTCCATATTTCCTGGAGTCTTACATCACTCATTTGCGAGGTATAGGATTCAACTTCTCTCAAGCTTCTTTTAATGTTTGTATCTTTAGTTTCTCTCAGGAATCACAGCATTCAGAATGACATCTAAGATGGTGAATCTTTTCTTATGGCTTTCAATGCACTGTGCCAAGATCCATCAGAGGAATCACCAGGAATTACAAGAGGTAAAGCTGAACAAAATGTATTTCTTAAATAATAAGACTTGAAAGCC
>PVIU01022153.1:0-29993 GCA_004026605.1 Ondatra zibethicus | reverse complement strand
GACCAGAGCAGGGTGTGCTAGACTAGGAGGGGACCAGAGCAGGGTGTGCTAGACTAGGAGGAGACAAGAGCAGGGTGTGCTAGGCTAGGAGGAGACAAGAGCAGGAGGGTGGCAGATTCTAGGTCAGACTGGGCTATATGAGTCAGAGGCCAGCCTGGCATACACAGCAAGCTCCTGTCTCAAAATAATAATAACAACCAAAAAATATTTTTAAACCACTTTGTATAGGCCAAGTAGGAGAATCAAGGTGACAGGAAAGAGCAAGTAATATTGAGGGCAGACCAAAGTAACAATTCTATTTGAACATCATAGCAACAAAAAGATAAAAAAGTGACCAGTGCCCCAGATACCTCTGTAACAATAACAAAAGGCCCAGTATTCGTGACATTTTGTTTTCAGAAGAAAAGAACGAATACAAGGTTGAAAGAAGATGTAAAGAAAGAAAAGCTAAGAATTTCCCAAATTTGCTAAAAGATATAATCTATAGATTAAAGCAAAATTAACCCCAAAGGCATAAATCCAAAGAGTTTCAAATCTCTGAACTGTGAGATGAGAACAATGTAAGGGCAGGTCAAGTGTCATTTACCTACAATTCCTGAGGCCAGAGGGCTTTGGAGTTCTGGCTTTTCCAGATTTTAGAACATTCCCAGACTACCAATTAAACATTCCTCATCTGAAAGTGGCAAATGCTCCAAAATTCACAACTTCTGAATGCTGACATGACACTTAAAAAGTTTTGGATTTTGTATTGCAGATTTTTCAAGACAAATGTTTGGTTCTCAAGGCATGCAGGAAAAATGATTAAGACGCATCTCAAGGGCTGGAGAGATTGCTCATTGGTTAAGAGCACTGGCTACTACTATTCCAAATGACCCAGATTTGATAACCAGCACTCATAAGGTGGCTTACAACTGTTTGTAATTCCAGTTTCAAAGGATCTGACACCCTTTTCCGGCCTCCAAGGGCACTGCCAGCATGTAATGTACAGACATAAGCAGGCAAAACACTCAGATGCATAAAAATAAATAAACTGGGCTGGAGAGATGGCTCAGAGGTTAAGAGCACTGGGTGCTCTTCCAGAGGTCCTGAGTTCAATTTCCAGCAACCTCATGGTGGTACACAACCACTTATAATGAGATCTGGTGCCCTCTTCTGGCCTGCAGGCATACGTGCAAGCAGAACACTGTATACATAATAAATATATAAATCTTTTTTAAAAATCTTAAAAAAACAAACAACAACAAAACCCACAACACATTAGGAGAAGGTCACAGAATAATGTGACCTAAATGGTAATAATGCACTCTCATTCCACTTAAAATGAAAAATTATTGCTATTAGTGGATTAGGATAAGCATAAAATACTGTATTCCCTAGACTGATCATAGAAACCATCCAACAAAGAGAATATATAAATCAGAAGTAATAGGATGCAGAAAAATGGTTAAGTAACCAAAAAAAAGAAGAATATTGGAAGAAAATTAAAAAATAAGAAAGTAAACATCAATCCTAACAGAACAGTTATGTTAGATATAAGTGGTCTAACTAGTTAAAAGGTAAAGATTGCCAGAAGAGTTGCTAATAAACTTGGCGTCACTACGTCTTCCTTTAAGAAACTTATTTCGGTGGGTGGTGGTGGCACATGCCTTTAATCCCAGCACTCGGGGCAGAGGCAGGCGGATCTTTGTGAGTTCAAGGCCATATACAAGAGCTAGTTCCAGGACAGGCTCCAAAGCTACAGAGAAATCCTGTCTCGAAAAAAACCAAAAAAAAAAGGGGGGGGGGAGAGCTGGAGAGATGGCTCAGTGGTTAAGAGCATTGCCTGCTCTTCCAAAGGTCCTGAGTTCAATTCCCAGCAACCACATGGTGGCTCACAACCATCTGTAATGGGGTCTGGTGCCCTCTTCTGGCCTTCAGGCATACACACAGACAGAATATTGTATACATAATAAATAAATAAATATAAAAAAATTGATGCAGTTAAGATGAACTGATCCTGGAGGAGGGTCACAGCTTCCCATTGCTGTGTGCATACTGCAAGCACAGAAAGCTTGATTAACAAAATACCTAAAATATCAGGACGTGACCCAAATGATGAGGTGTACCGAGAGCGAAGAGCTAAAGAGCAGCAGCTTACCCACAAATTTGACCTTTCACCAAACATTCAGTATTGTACACCAGTCTCAGTTATGTAAAAGATTATATGTCTATACAGGGACAGCTCACAAATGAGCTAGCCTGGGAGAACTAGTAGAAAAAGAAACAAAAGATGAGGGCTGAGATGAGCAGAATAGATGGGGAGAACAAGAGAGCTGTACAAAAATGTAGACTGGTTACCTAGGCAGGGAACGAGGAGGTGGAGGCAGGAGAGAGCCATGGGCATAGTGCACATAGAACAGAAGAGCCAAAGAGCAACATCAGAGTTCTCAAATATCTGGGATGAAAGGCTCCCAAATGATGGGTACTCTTAGAAGAAACAAACACGGTGGGGTAGAGTTCTAGTTCCTGGTACCGTAGTTATTTCACCATCTTTTTATACTTGGCACTTGATAGACAGCGAGAGCCGCCAACCATACCACTCTTCCAGAGGCTTCACCCTCTAGCTCCTTTTTCTATCAGCTGACAAAAATAGAAGGCAGATATAGCTCACTTCTTTTCACAGATAGTTGGGTTTCCTTCTGTGCTGCCCATGTTGAGACATATCTTGGCAAAACATGCTGGCACTGTCACAGTCTAAGCCCTCCTTACTCAGAGATGCAGCACAGTATCCCACAATGCTCCAGAGGTCTGCCCTGGCTTCTATGCTTCTTTCCTGGAACCCCTGCCAGGGGAAGGGTGGAGCTGTCGTTGGGCTGGGAAGAGCTGAGACTCACCTGTCGCAGAGCCCTGCTGGAGGCTGCCTAAAATCTTCTCACCCAAGAGGTGAATCAGTCGGGTTACAACCTTGGGGTAAGGAAGGAGGAAAATCCCAAACCACATCGTTAGATGGTGAAACACTGGGAACTGAAAAAGTCACAATGATGCTCAAACAGCACACTGGCCTGCTTTTTCTTTCTTTCTTTTTTTTTTTTTAAAGATTTATTTATTTATTATGTATACAACATTCTGCCTCCATGTATATTCGCATGCCAGAGGAGGGCACCAGATCTCATTACAGATGGTTGTGAGCCACCATGTGGTTGCTGGGAATTGAACTCAGGACCTCTGGAAGAGCAGCCAGTGCTCTTAACCACTGAGCCATCTCTCCAGCCCTGGCCTGCTTTTTCAAAACTGTCCGTGACTGGAAGCAAATATGGGCTACAGATGGCAAGAGCCCATGCACAGTTTTCTAGGTGCCAGATGAGACAGCATTAATTGCCAACTTGACAAATACAGACTCATCTGAGAGATGGGCCCCTAGACATGCCTACTGGGATTCTCCCGACAATATTAGCTGATGTGGGGAGACAGGAGCTGGGCTACAGAAATGGAGAAGTGAGGTGAGCACCAGCATGCTCGCCCACTGCTCTCTGTCCATGCTGACAGACGCCTCCTCTAGCCCTGTCCCTGTGGTTCTCTACCATGAGCAATGTGAGTCAAAATGAAACATTTTTCCTTTGAGTTGCTATTGTCAGGGTTTTTAATTTTTTTTTTCGAGACAGGGTTTCTCTGTAGCTTTGGTGCCTATTCTGGAACTCGCTCTGTAGACCAGGCTGGCCTTGAACTCAGAGATCCACCAGCCTCTGCCTCCCAAGTGCTGGGATTAAAGTTGTATTCCACCACCATCCGGCTTGTCTGGGTATTTTTATCACAACAAAAGGAAAAGAAATTATCACCAGGAAAAAGGAGTATGATTGTGTGGGGGGAGGGATATGCAGTGGTGGCTCAGTCCAGGGGTGACAATGGAGAAATGGAAACACAAATGTGCAAAAGTGCACACCCTGTGACCTGGAGCCTGCTCCAGGCTCCCACACTCATTCCAGGTAGCAAATGACCTAAGGAACCCACCCATGACCTCAGGCATGGCAAAGACAGCTGACAAGGCTGAGAGTAGGGTTCATCTCAGACAGGGCACCTGCTTTTGTTTGATATCATTTACATGGCACCAGGGCTACTTCATTATTTGTAGTTTTTGTTTGTTTGTTTGTTTTTGTTTTGTTTGTAAGACAGAGTCTCTCTGTGAAACCTTAGCCAAGGAACTAACCTGAAACTTGCTCTGTAGACCAGGATGGCACTGAACTCACAGAGATTGCCTGCCTTTGCCTCCCAAGTGCTGGGATTAAAGGCGTGCACCACTACTGCATGGCTCACAAGGGCCACTTCACAAGCTAAATTAGGGATGCTTATTTGCCCCAGGATGGTGGGGTCAGAAGCCACAGAAGATGTAAATGAAACTGTCCACATTTTCAGATATGAAACAAAATATAGTCTAAGTAGAGAAGTCTGAAAGTAAGTGCTGTGGGAAAATGCTCTTATACACTGTAAAGATTTGTCACTTGTATTAGTTTAATAAAACACTGATTGACTAGTAGCCAGACAGAAGTACAGGCGGAGCAACTAGACTAGGAGAATTCTGGGAAGAAGAAAGGCAGAGAGTCAGTCACAAGCCAGACACTGAGGAAGCAAGATGAGAATGCCTTACTAAGAAAAGACACAGACAAGAATTATGGGTTAATTTAAGTTGTAAGAGCTAGTTAATAATAAGTCTGAGCTAATAGGCCAAACAGCTTATAATTTATATAAACCTCTGTGTGTTTCTTTGGGACTGAATGGCTGCGGGAGCAGGTAGGACAGTGATGTTTCCAGATGAGGCTATTGTTAATATATTCTACCATACACATATGAAGTAGAGAGAAGAGTTCAGGAAATTCCCCTGTCCCTTCACCCACCTCAGTAGTATTATTTCATAAACAAGCCCTTGAGAGTGCTCATAGAATTCTATTATGGATATCTAAATGTTTCTCTAAAGGCTAAGAAACAAAACAAACAAACACCTATACTCAGCAAAGCATGATAATGTACACCTCTCATACCAGCAATGGGAGGCTGAGGTATAAGAAGCTTAAGTTTGAGGTCTGCCTGGACCACAAGAGAAGTTCAAGGTTATCCTGGGAACCTAGCAACACCCTGTTTCAAAATTTAAAAAGAGCTGGGGATGAAGTTCAGTGCTATAGTGCTTGCTTAATATACAAGGCCCTGAGCTTAATTCCAAGTACCACAAACAAACAAATAAAATTGTCACATTTAAAAACAAGCAAATTCAAAGTGAGATTAATTTTGTTGTTGTTGTTGTTTTGGTGGGGGGGGCAGAGTTTCACTATTGTAGTCCTTGTTACCCTGAACTCACAATGTAGACCAGACCGGCTTTGAACTCACAGATCTCACACCTGTGACCTTGGCTCTGACTTCCAAATACTGGGATTAAAAGCAGACCACCATGCCTGGCCATTCAAGCTAAATTTTTAAAAGGTTATTACTCTGTCAAGTGGCAAAGGTTCAAGACAGGACAATAAGTCCACAAAAAGGCAGCTGATATCTTAAAAAAAAAATAGAGGAAGCACAAATTTACACCACTGTGATGTACCCATGAGAACCACTGTTAAGCAGCTGCCTGAGCCTAGCATCTTAGGCTCAGGAACTACATCATACAGGGCTGGGAAGCAGCACAGCCACTTGGAGAACTATGCAGTTCCCAAAACACACATCTATCTTGTGACCTAGCAAGAGAACAAGGGAAATGAATCATCTGTTTACAATAACATTTGTCAAGGATGTGTTCAACAGCCTTTTAAACCCAATAGTGCCAAACTGGAAATCATCCCAACACCCACCACAGACAAAGGGACTGAGTACACAGTGAGATACTGCTGGACAATGAACAAAGCCATTTGCAAAAAGCTACATTTTGTACTAGTTCATTCATCTACAATTAACAAACAGGCTTGGTTTATAACTCAGAGGTAAATACTAATATACAATGTGCTGGGTTTCATTACCAGTAAAACACACACACACACACACACACACACACACACACACACACACACACACACACACACACACACACATCAAAAAAAGAAGAGGAGGAGGAGCTGGAAGGGAGGAAGAGGAGAAGGAGAGTTGGAAAGAAAAAAGTAGACACTGGAAAGCAATTTTAAAACTAAGGACAGTGGGGTGGTGGTGGCACACACCTTAAATCCCAGCACTCAGAAGGCAGAGGCAGGTGGATCTCTGAGAGTTCAAGACTGGCCTGGTCTACAAAGAGAGTTCCAGGGACAGTCAGAGCTGTTAAGCAGAGAAACCCTGTCTTAAAACACAAATAAACTGGGGCTGGAGAGATGGCTCAGTGGTTAAGAGCATTGCCTGCTCTTCCAAAGGTCCTGAGTTCAATTCCAGGCAACCATCTGTAATGAGGTTTGGTGCCCTCTTCTGGCTTGCAGGCATACACGCAGACAGAATATTGTATACATAATAAATAAATAAATAAATATTTAAAAAAGCACACACAAACCAGGGCTGAAGAGATGGCTCAGTGGTTAAGAGTGCTGACTGCTCTCCCAGAGGACCTAGGTTCAATTCCCAGAACCCACATGGCACCTCACACCTGTCTGTAATTCCAGTTGCAGGGAATCTCACACCTTCACACCAATGCACATAAAATAAAGTTTTAAAACAACAACAACAACAACACAAACCATCAAAACTAAGAGCAGAATGCTGACTGGGAGCACCACCATGGGGCTCCCTGGGTTTTAGGCCAGAGTGTAGGTTTTCCCCTTCTCTCCTGTGGCAACCTTGTCACACACAGGCAGGGAGGACAACCAGAAAAGGAAGCTGACTAACAGCTCAGAGAAGGGCCTAAGTACTCCTCTTGTACCAGCCATGGTGGATACCAAAGTTCTCTTTAAGCTGCTATCCTAAGATATTGTAGCAATTTCCTCTTATATAACACCTTCCATCTTAGAGGAAGTCCCTTAAGACACAGGATATTCTAAAGGGGGGTTATTAATCTATCCTGCAGGAATCCCTCAGGTTCAGGAAGTAAACTACTTAAAGGCTTCAGCACATTCCTGAAACTTACCACATACACAAGTCTCCTCTATGTAGAAGCATACATAAGCAGTAAAATCTGTCGAAACACTCTCAGACCAGCAGAGCTGCCTGCGAGGCTCAGGTCGTCTGGTCTATCTGGGAAAGGCGCTGTCCAACCTTTCTGAGCTGCCTGCAAATTGTGCAGCGAGCTCCATGCTTCCAGCTATTGTGAGCCATCACCCATGATGGAGCTGTCTTTTGGGGGGGGCATTTCTGCTCTTGCTAAGTAATCCCTCACCATAGTCCTGTAAGCAACTCCAACGAAACTCACTGGGTTCATCAAGTTGCACTCTGGTGGCATTCTTCCTTTAGTCTATATCAGTTCCATATCTGAGGTAAGTTTGGTTTTTGCTCATATTTCCCCAGGAATAGTGTCACACAACGATAGGTAAAAATCCCATCTGAGAGTATGACCTCGTGTGTCACTTTCACAACCTTTCACCCACATGTTCCATAGTACATCTGTGTGATTCCCTTCTGAATGCTGTGAATATTATTGGTTAATAAAGAAACTGTCTTGGGCCTATGCAGGGAATAGAGGTAGGCGGGGAAAACTAAATTGAATGCTGGGAGAAAAAAAAAAGGAGGAGTTAAGGAAAAGCCATGTAGCCCCCACTGGAAACAGATGCTGGACGGAACTTTATCTGGTAAGCCCTAGCCATGTGGCAATACACAGATTAATGGTGATGGGTTAGTTTAGGATATGAGTTAGCCAGAAATACGCTAGAGTCATTGGCCAAGCAATGTTTTAAATAATATAGTTTCTGTGTGACTATTTTGGGGACGAGCAGCCAGGAATAAACAAGTGGATCTCCTTACAACATCTATGTACACTTGATGAAATCCTACCTGGGCCAGAAATGCAGCTAGAACAGGGGCTGTGCACCACCCTTACCTGTGGGTACCTGCGCTTGATGGATGTCAGAGCTCCTGCTGGCAACTTGGCCAATTCTGAGTCCCGGACGGCATGCACTGTGGTTGCTCTGGCCTGGTGGGTTAGTGTCTCCACCTAAGGAAGAAGAGCCAAACTCTGAGGTCTCATAAATCAGTCAAGGTTCCAGAAGGCCAGACTGACCAAACCTGAAATACAGGCAAGTGTATGTGCAAGTCAGGTGGATAGAAGTTGTCTTAGAGTGTCTATTGCTATTATAAAATACAATGGCCAGAAGCACCTTTGGAAGGAAAGAACTTATTTCATCTTATACTTCTGGGTAACAGTCTATCACTGAGGGAATTCAAAGCAAGAATTCAAACAGAGCAAGAACCTGGAGGCAAGAACTAAAACAGAGGCCATGGAGAAACGCTGTTTACTGACTTGCTCCTCTGGGCTTGCTCATCCCACTTTCTTTTTTTTTATTGATATTTATTGAGCTCTACATTTTTCTCTGCTCCCCTCCCTGCTTCTCCCCTACCCCCTTCAACCCTCCCCCAAGATCCCCATGCTCCCAATTTACTCAAGAGATCTTGTCTTTTTATACTTTCTACTTCCCATATAGATTAGATCCATGTAAGTCTCTCTTAGTGTCTGTATTGTTGTCTAAGTTCTCTGGGATTGTGGTTTGTAGGCTGGCTTTCTTTGCTTTATGTTTAAAAACCACTTATGAGTGAGTACATGTGATAATTGTCTTTCTGTGTCTGGGTTACCTCACTCAAAATAATGTTTTCTAGCCCCATCCATTTTTCCTGCAAAATTCAAGCTGTCGTTATTTTTTTCTGCTGTGTAGTGCTCCATTGTGTAAATGTACCACATTTTTCTTATCCATTCTTCGATCGAGGGGCATTTAGGTTGTTTCCAGGTTCTGGCTATGACAAACAAAGCTGCTATGAACATACTTGAGCACATGTCCTTGTGGCACGATTGAGCATCCTTTGGATATATACCCAAAAGTGGTATTACTGGGTCTTGAGGAAAGTTGTTTTCTAATTTTCTGAGAAATCACCACACTGACATCCATAGGGGTTGTACCAGCTTACATTCCCACCAGCAATGCAGAAGTGTTTGTTCCCTTTTCCCCACAATCTCTCCAGCATAAGTTGTCATCAGTGTTTTGATCTTGGCCATTCTTACAGGTGTAAGATGGAATCTCAGAGTTGTTTTGATTTGCATTTCTCTGATGACTAAGGATGTTGAACATTTCCTTAAGCGTCTTTCAGCCATTTTGAATTCCTCTGTTGAGAGTTCTCTGTTTAGGTCTATACTCTATTTTTTTATTGGATTATGTGATCTTTTGGTGTCCAATTTCTTGAGTTCTTTGTATATTTTGGAGATCAGCCCTCTGTCTGATGTGGGGTTAGTGAAGATCTTCTCCCATTCTGTAGGCTGTCGTTTTGTCTTGTTGACCGTGTCCTTTGCTTTACAGAAGCTTTTCAGTTTCAGAAGGTCCCATTTATTAATTGTTTCTCTCAGTGTCTGTGCTGCTGTCACCCCACTTTCTTAAACCACCCACAGTGAGTTGGTCCCCCCACACCAATCAGCAATCAAGAAAATGCCCCATAGTCTGAGGGGGGATTTTCTTAATTGAGGTTCCCCCTTCTAAAATGACTATAGCTGTGTCAAGGTGACATAAAGGTAGCCAGCACAGCAATCTAGAGGAACTGTATGGTCAGGAAGCATGAAAAGGAACAAAATGACCTTGCCAAGCCTTTAGTCTGCCTGAAGCTGGTGAGCTCTCACATGTGACTGCTGTCCAAATTATTGGGATGCTCTAGGAGCCACAAGCACTCCTAGCAACCTCGAGAGTTCTCAGACATGAGTAGCGGCTGTCTCAGGGAACTCTGAACACCCCTCCAGATACAAATGCCTCTAAGGAAGACACTCCCCTCCACTAGGGGGCATCATCAGATGTATCCCTCACAGCCTAAAGGAGTCCTGGAGCATGGGCTCCTGAGCAAGACTCCTGTTGCAGCTTCTGACCCGTTATGAGAGCTTCCAAGTAGGAGTTTGCTTCTAGACTCACAGGCTGCACACAGCATGGCTACCCTAAGGTCAGGGAGTCCCAGACTCTGACATGGAAGAGGTTGCCAGGTGGGAGCAACACTGGAATGGGGGCTGCACAAGAGGAAGTGGCCATTAGCACATGCTTGCCAACAGCAAGAGGCTTCCCTAAGACCCTGTTATCAGGTAGCAAAAAGCCCCTGAGCTTCCTGAAATAGCAGTTTAAAACTTCTTTACAAGCAGAAAGTGGTCCTGGACGTATAGGAAAGTGGGATGAGCAAGTCCTGGGGAATCTCATCAGTAAGCAGCACTCCATGCCTCTGCCTCAGCTCCTGTCCTGACTTTCCTCAGTGATGGCTTGCTACCTGAAAATATAAGAGAAATATTCCCTTTCCTCCACAAGTTGCTTTTGATCAGGGAAATTTACTATAGCAACAGAAACCGAAGACACTGGACTACACAGTGAGACCTTGTCTCAAAGGAGAAGCAGGAAAGGGGTGTAGGTGGCTGGGTGATCAGGATATGGTCAGGGTACAAAAAACAGCTAACCAGACTCTAGAAGGAAACAAACTAAAGAATATAGCCTTTTAGGTAATTTTTGCTTGTTTATAAAGTACAGGTACTTTTAAAAAATATCTGTGCTTTGGGCAGAGAGACGGCTCCATGGTTAAGAGGACTAGCTGCAGCACGAGTCTAGGACAGTCAAAGCTACATAGTGAGGCCCTGTCTAAACAAACAAACAAAACAAAGGAGCACTGGCTGCTCTTCCAAAGGACCTGAGTTTGATTCCTAGCACCCACAAAATGGCTCACAAATATCTATAATTCCAGTTCCAGGGACTCTGATGCCCTCTTTTTTTCCTTTCCTTTTTAAACTCTAGAACAGGCTGGCCTAGAACTCACAGAGATGCACTGTCCTCCACCCTCTGAGACTAAAGATGTGTGACACTGCTGTAACCTTTGATGCCCTCTTCAAGACTCTATGGGCACCAGACATGCAAACATATCTACAGGCAAAACACCATGCACATTAATACATATATTTGTGCTTTACTGCTTTAAAAACCTATAATCCAAACACAGGATGCTGAAGCAATAGATTCACCACAATTAGGCCAGCTCAAACCTCATGGTAAGTTCCAAGCCTACCTGGGCCACAATAAGACCTTGTATCAAGAGAAAAACAAACAAACAGCAGAAGTCAGACATGCAGGCTAGAATGTACTGATCTATAGTGCTCTACAAGCCCAACACTGCAACATCCTGGGGCTGATCAGTAACAGATCAGGACAGAGAAACTTGTCCATGTGGGCAGCACTGGGAAGCTAGGATAAGCTGCTAGTTACCCTCAGTCAAGTCCTTCTGGACACTATTCACCATGGCTTCAGCATTGGCTGGGCACAAAGAAGCAACCAGAAACCAGGGACCAGAATCCTGGACTTCCCTGAAGGCTAAAATAGGGCTCTAGACAAAGGACAGGGCCAGCAGGGAGGGTGGGGATGGCTGCCCTCCTGCAGGTCACTCAGGCTTCCTTCTCCTCTCCAGGCAGGCAGGCTACAAAGGAAGCTGGCACCTACCACACCAACAAGGTCTCCGCGGCCATATTCCCCTGCCAGGCGTTTTTTCCCATCATCCTTCCGGATCACAGAGCGCAGCCGGCCACTGAGAACGATGTATGTGCAGTCAGACTTGTCCCCTTGCCTGCAGAGACACAAAAGTGCTCAGCTCACCAGCCTAAGCTGCTCACAGAACCAGCTTCAGAACAGCCAACTGGACCCCAGGATGCAACAAATTAAAAGAACATAGACTTCTGGGTAATTTGGTTTATAAAGTACAGTTACTTTCCCAGGCAGGGGTGTCACATGCCTTTAAACCCTGCACTTAGGAGACAGAGGCCAGCCTCGCCTACATCTGTACATTCTTAGTCAGCTAAGGCTACATAGTGAGACCCTTTCTCAAATAAGAAAGTAAATAAGTAAATAATTTTAAAAATGCAATTACTTTTTACTTTAAAATATTTGTGCTAACACATGTATTTACCACCACTTCAAACAATTTTAACTTTTTCTTGACTTAAATTTGAAGTGCCAATAAATATTGATAGCTATAATCTATGTCTGTCTATGACCTGAGTAGAGGTGAAGTCAGCAAAGGCAGCCCAGCTAGGGTCAGTTAGCATGGCAGCACCTTACAAAGCCACTTCAAATGGCTCTTGGGTCTCTTAATAGGATGGTTTGGGTTTCTGTATATGCACATGGGAAGATGTTTGTTGAAAATGCTTTTGTGTCTGTGTATATGCACTGAACCCAGGATGACATCGACGAATGTCACTATGGGTGCCAGAGGTGGGGGAGTGGATAAGGAAACTTACTCTTTTCATTGTAACACCTTCACAGGTATGGAGCCTTGTCTATTAGCAATACCACTATACATCAATAGGGAGATCCAGTGATGGAGACACCTGCAGACCTCTGTACAGTGCACACCTTTGGGTCCCTCTATATACTATCTATGGGTTCCTTTGTACACTACACATCTGTGAGCCTCACCTGTATATGGCACGCCCAGCTTCTACTTCCATCCAGTCTAGAGCAAAGTCAATCTGCCGTACAAAGGATGACATCCTCTTCACAACTGTGTGTGCCACACCCAGGACGATATCTGGCCGTTTCCTCATGATCCTGTCATGCGATCTCAAGTCATTTCCGTTCCATCAAGTCTCCTCTCACCTCCCAGTCTTCAGTTCAATCCTGCTACACCTACTCCTCACACAGAGTCATGGCAACTGAGAGCAGGCGGAACCTTTAACCCCGCCTATCACACAAGGATTCTTGATGCTTACTTTGAGGGAAAAAGACACTGAGGGCTGAGACAGAATGGTGCCTAGGCAGCCATCTGCTCTTAGCTGCACAGGGACAATGGATTTGGGGGAATAGGAGATGGCTACCCATTGGACTGTCCACTCTGTGAAAGTCCCCTGAACACAGGCTGCACATTTCCAGCTCCAGGTTTTGACAGCAAGGTTCCAACCACCACATACTCAAACCCATGAGTATAAGCAGCAGCAAATACAATGAGGTATCCCAATAATAGCAAAGTTGTTTCAAGGGACTTTGAACCTGAAGGGCATGGAGTCTACCATGGTACCATGGTACAGAGTGCTTAGGTTCTGACCCAAGAACACTGTCATCTCTCTGGTGACTATATGTGGACAGACTATGGAAGGCAGGGCAACAAGGTTTTTGTGGTAGCTCCAGGGCTGGGGGTCAGCTCATGGGTGGGAGGGAAAGAACCAAGGCTGAGGGATCCAGACCTTGGCCAAGAAACAGGAGAGATGGAGTTACCAGTCTATAAGAAACAGAAAAATAGAGCATTGGCTCAGGCACTAGAAAATATGAGTCCCTTTACCATCCCAGGGTAGTAGGATAAATACTAGATGATGATAGCTTCAGAGACTCTTATCCCCAAGACTGGATGAGAGTCCCTAGGACATTTGCTGGACCATGTCTGCAGAGTGAGAAATACTTCTATCAGGAGTTTTTATGCACATACAACCAGACAAGAACATTCAAAGACATGCTCAGACAGAAAATACAAGATACATAGAGATACACATGGGTAAAGATATGTAACACATGCACAAATAGACAAAAATATGTAAACAAGGTCACATAAATACAAACACATTAACAGGTCACAGAAATAGACATGTACATACATAGACAAAGATATCTATATGTGTACATGCATACAAATGTGGACATAGACAAGGATATACAAACACACATATACACAAAAGCTCACAGAGGGCTGGAGAGATGGCTCAGAGGTTAAGAGTACTGATTGCTCTTCCAGAGGTCATGAGTTCAATTCCCAGCAACCACATAATGGCTCACAACCTTCAATAATGAGATCTGGTGCCCTCTTCAGGCCTGCAGGGTATATACATAATAAATAAATCTTAAAAATAAAAAAAACCCAAAAGCTCACAGATAAACATAAGGACATATAGACACACGTAGAGGAACATAGACATGCATACACAGACAGTACCATATAGACACACTCAAACATGTGGACCAGGACATGTAGTGACACACACACACAGACATCCTACATAGATTTGTAGGATAACAGGCAGACACACATGCTGGGAAGGCTATGTCAAGGCCAAAGGAGCAAAGAGAAAGAGAACAAGAATGGGGTCCTGACAACCATATGAGGTAATTCCTGTTCACCCTTCTGACTATCCTTGAGCTTTGCCCTGGTACAGACAGACAGGGGCAGGGACAGCAGACTGAGAGCGTGTTCTATATCTGAGTAGATCTGTGCAACTCAACTTCATCCTAGGGCCCCTTGCTTCTAGAGGGACCTAGGCATAGATCTCCCTGCCTGGGCATGCCTCCCATCTGTAAAAGGTCCTTACCCTCAACATATTGAGAACATCAGGGGACACAGCATCAGGGTATCAGGCCAGAGGTATTCTGGGAAGCCCTAGTTGAGGCCTCCTACATAGGGAGAAGGCCTTTCCTTTCCTTGTCCCCACCACTGATTTGGAAGCACCTTGGTTAAAACATTTTTTTCTTAAGATCTATTTTTTTTTTTTTTTTTTGCCTACTGTGTGTCTGTGTGAGGATGCCAGATCCCCAGAACTAGAGTTACAGACAGTTGTGAACTGCCATGTGGGTACTGGGAACTGAACCTAGGTCCTTTGGAAGAGTTGCCAGTGCTTTTAACTGATGAGCCATCTATCTCTCCAGCCCCAAACATGGTTTCTACGCTGCTGCACTTCCACTACCTTCTGGCCCCTGACCTCCGTTCTCTGTCTGAGCATCCATCCAACATTTAAGCAGAAGAGCTACAAGGTCATAGCAGGCATCAGGCATGGATGAGGAAGAGGCCTTCTAGCACTGTGAATAGAAAGATGGGTGCTGGCTAGTACAGATAAATGTGAGGGTAGGCAGCTCAGAACTGTGGACCCTGATGGTCCAAACCTCCGGAGCATGGAACAAATTAAGATAGTTTTTAATCTTGTGCTCTGGAACTCACAGGGACAAGTAGGAAGGCCAGCAGAGGATGCACCTGCAGCCCCTCAAACAAGCTGAGAACATCATGGGGGCTGAAGGACATAGTTGGTGGATAGGTAGATAATTTTTTAGTCCCACAGATACAAAACAACCTATACTGCCTCAAGGAAGGAGACTGAGTAGATTGAGTAGGACACTCCATGATCAACATCCTGCCCTTCCACCCAGACCCATCTACTGTGAACAAGCAGATGGACAATGAGCCAGACCCTAATTCCATTGTGTGTGGCCACAGAATGTAAACAAAGAGATGTGACTGGGCCAGAGCCACACACCAATAGAGAAAGCAGCATATGTCAGATATCACAAGTCTGGTGGAGGTTCTCTGACTGAATGACTGAACCTGTGTATAGGTACCAATGCATGCAGTCACCTAGCTAACGAGCCAGATGAGCGCAGCAGTAGGTCTAACCCTGAGAGCCCTCAGTGACAGAGGACCCAGGAGACAGGTGAGAAGAACAGAGAAGGGCATACATAGAAAGTGCTTCCACATTGCAGAGTGGATCAGAGAAGGGAACAAGGTGACTCACTCATAGAAGTGGGCCTTAGAGATGGACAAAAAGCTGCAGTCTCTGTTGGCTTTGATGGTGAACATTAGGGGCTCTCCAGTGAGCACTGCCAGCTGCCCCACCATTTCCCCAGGATGTGTGAGAAACAGGCACGTATCCTCCAAGCTGTCAATCTTCTGTTGGTATACATGCAGCAGCCCCGAGACCACAAACAAAATATTGACATCCTGATAGAAACAGAGAAGGCTGGCCTCAGGAAGATATAGATGACAGTGGCCTAGTATACCCCATGGCCCAGAACCTAGGGAGGACCACTGAGCCCCACAGAGCCACACATGGTACAAGCAGCTGCTTCTTTGCCTATTCTAGGTTATATGTAACCTAGTCTTGGGCACGTTTCCACCGAGAACATTACAGCAGTTCTATAGCTTTATTATTTAGTTGAATGGTATCTATGACTTATCAATTACAGGAAATTTAGTTTTTCAAATCTCAGACACACATACCTTGCCTCCTTACACACCCTTTTACTGCTCTACATAACTGTCAGACACTTTCCTACAGAAGTGGAGGTGCGACTCCCCCGTCTATAGAGCTACAGCTCTGCTACCCTTTAAAGTCACATATTTTGATTCAACATCCACAAAAACATGCAGGTCCCAATTCCAACTTCTTTGTATCCATTATGGAACTCTCTGCAGTCTCACCCCAAGTGTTTAGATTCCACAAAAGGAGCCAGGGTAGCAGTAACAACCATGGAGAAACCTGGCATCAAAGCCCCAAGCTGCCCAGGGACTAAGACAGTGCCCAGAGGCGAGAAGTCTGGTATTGGGACAACTTCATCCATACTCCACCCAGCACTGAGATGCAGGGCTGGGCAGTTCAATGACCTCAATGATTGAGGTTCTTCACTCACCTGGTCTCCCTGTTTTGACACTGTGGTGCCTGCAGGAACATGAAGAAATGTCACCCGGCCATCCAACAGGGACGGATCCTAAAACAGAGCAGATTTCAAGAAGGAACATGAAGAGGTACTTAACTGAAGACACAGAGGATAGGGCAGAGGCATCATGGGTGTGGCTGCATCAAGTGCTTATATCTAAGGACTGTCTACTGACTCAGACAAGGCAGTATTCTACATAAGAGACCAATAGAACACAGCAGAAAATGCAGGGATACAGACCAGTATGCATGTGACTTACACAGGACAGAGAAGGAATTTAGTTTCAGTAAGAAAAGGCAGTTCATTTCATAAAGGTCACTGGCAAAAAAGAGAAGACACCAAACTGGGCTACCCTGTCCACACTCATTACAAAAACTAGCCAACTGCTAAGTGCAGCAGTTTGCACCTAGAATCCCAAACACTCAGGAGACCGAGGCAGAAGAATCACTTTATCTCAGAATTTCAGGTCCAGCATGAGAGCTCTCGCTCTTTCCTTTTTTCTTTCCTTCTTGAGTCATGGGCTCATCTTAGATAAATCTAACAAGGGTACTGTCTCCTATCTCAACTGCAACACTAGTCCTAATCCCCTCTCCCTTCCTGATCACCATATGCCAGCCCTCAACTTACATGGAGACTCCCTGCTCAACCACAGACCACACTGGCCACCAGAGCTCCAGGTAGGTCACCCACCCGTGGACCTCCTCTCCGTCCCTCCACTATCCCCAAGCCTTCCTCCTGGCTGTGACCTACCCCCCTGTATCCTATCAGACCACCATGGATTAAAGCTTGATTTTGACAACTACAGAAACAACAGAAAGCCTATAAACTCATGGAAACTGAGCAACTCTCTACTAAGTGACTACTGGGTCAAGGCAGAAATAAAGAAAGAAGTTAAAGACTTCCTAGAACTCAATGAAAATGAATCCACAATATACCCAAACTTATGGGTCACAATGAAAGCGGTGCTGAAAGGAAAGGTCACAGCACTGAATGCCTACATAAAAAATTGGAGAGATCTCATACTAGCAACTTAATAGAACACCTGAAACTTCTAGAACAAAAAGAAGTTGAGCAAACCCAAGAGGAGTAGACAGATGTCCAGGTGATGTGTTGGTGCAGCTAAGAATCTGGCTCTGGAAGTGAAGTCTCCCCAACACACACACACACACGTGCACGCGCACACACACAAGCACGTGCATGTGCACGCACATACACATGCACACTCACGCATACACACACACACACATTATTTCAGCCAAGCATGTGTGTCTCACGGTGTGCCACAGGCACTTTTGTAGCACATAAAATATGGAAGGCACTGACTTCACTAGTGACTAAAGAGAAAGGTATGTAAAAATTTGCCTCTATACCTCCAGAACATTCAAAATTGAAAACTTCAGAGACCGAGGTGTGGCTCAGGAACACAGTTCTTACCTCCCATGAAATCTCACACACATACAGGGTAAAGAGCACAGAGAGAGAGAAAAGGTTTGACACTCTCAACAGCTAGCTGGTAAATGATACAAGTCTTGAGTCTGCCCCAGGTTCAGAGGGAGAAAAATTAGAGATGCTCATGGCCTAGCATCCATGCCCAGGCCCACATCAAAGGTAAGCGAGACACCCCTAGTGATTGGAAACAAATGGGTCACTCTAACCTCTGAAAGCAACCCTGAGCTGGCACCTCCCATGTGTCCACCAGTGATGTGGGTGATCCAATGACTAAGATCAATATACTTACAGAATGGGCAGTGATGGCAGGGACTAAATTCCAACTCAGGCCACCATATGAGTGAATCAACATGCTGAACACACAGCAATCATTCTAAAGAACATACCTAGCAGGAATTACTCTGCTTAGGATCAAGTGAAATCAACCAGGTCATCTAGGAGTATAACGTGGAGAATATACTTTTGGGGAGAAGGGGCTGGATGAAGATATCAGAGTGGGTCTGAGGACTGTTCACAGTTGCATCCCATCCATGTGCTGGTATGGTAGTTTGAATGAGAATGATTCTAGCTGAATGGTGGTACACACCTTTAATCCTGGCATTCAGGAGGCAGAGACAGGCAGATCTCTGAGTTCAAAGCCAGTCTGGTGTACAGAGTGAATTCCAGGACAGTCAGACTTAAGCAGAGAAACCCTGTCTCGAAAAACCTAAAGGACTCTCATACTTTAACACTTGGTCCCCAGTTGGTGAAACTGCTTGTGAAGGATTAAGAGACATAGTCCTGTTGGACTGGTATGTCACTGGGGGCGGGCTTTGAGATTTCAAAAGACTCACATCATTCCCAGCTGTGCCTCTCTGCTTCCTGTTTGTGGATCAGGATGCGAACTCTCAGCAGTTGCTCCAGCACCGTGCTTCCCGATGGCTGTCATGCTTCCCACTATGATGGGGACTGGCTCCTGTCCTGAACTGTAAGCCCCAAATAAACTCTTCCTTCTATAAGTTACCTTGGTCATGGTGTTTTACCACAGCAAAGAGAGGAAGTAATATAGCTGGTTTTCTGGGTCCTCATTAAAGTGAACACAGGTGTTTTGCTAGCCTCTGTATACAAGGTCTTCAAATTTTTTTATTTATTATGTATACAGTGTTCTGCCTGCGTGTATCCCTGCAGGCCAAAGAGGGCACCAGATCTCTTTACAGATGGCTATGAGCCACCATGTGGTTGCTGGGAATTGAACTCGGGACCTCTGGAAGAGCACATAGTGCTCTTATCCACTCAGCCATCTCTCCAGTCCCCGGTCTTCAAATTTTTTAAAAGCATGAGAGACGTGGCAAGGGACATGGCTAAGTCAATAAAACTTGTCTTACAAGCACAAGGACCTGACTCTGGTCTCTAGAAGCAGAAGCACTTAGAATCCCGGTGCTGGTGAGGCAGTGACAAGGGGATCCTGGAAGTTCACTGGTCAGCCTGATCAGTAGTCTTCAGCTCAGTGAGAGACCCTATCTCAAAGGGGGTGGACATGTTCCTAAGGATAACACCCAAAGTTGTTCTCTAGTCTCCATGTGTATGTACCAACCACCGTGGTGGTCTGAATAAGAATGCCCCCCATAGGCTCATAGATTTGAGTGCTTGGTCATTAGAGAGTGGCACTATTTGACAGGGACTAGGAGGGGTGGCCTTGTTGAAGTAAGTGTGTCACAAGAGATAGGGGAATAGAGGGGTAGGCTTTGGGGTCTCAAATGGTTAAGCCAGGCCCTACCCATCCAGATGTAGAACTGTCATCTACCTCTCCAGCACCGTATCTGTCTGCGTGCTGCCATGCTTTCTGCCATGACAATAATGGACTAAACTCTGAATGTAAGCAAGCCCCAATTAAATGCTTTCTTTTATAAGTGTTGCCATGTTCATGACATCTCTTCACAGCAACAGAACACTGATTAAGGCACACGTATATACATATATGTCCATACACTTAAAAAAATATGAGGGATACACTGGGCGTGGTGGCACATGCCTATGCACTCTAACACTCAGGAAGCTGCGGCAGGGCCTAGATTTTAAAATAACAACACCGGGCGGTGGTGCCACATGCCTAGTGTTAATCCTAGTACTCAGGAGGCAGAGGCATGCAGATCTCTGAATTTGAGGCCAACCTGATCTACAGAGAGTTCCAGGGCAACACAGAGAAAGCCTATCTCAAAAAACAAACAAAAAACCCCACACAAAACAAAATAAACAACAACAAACAAACAAAATCCACAAAGAAGGAAAATTACTAAAAATACCTATGTGAGAATGAAGCTCTGAGTGCCCAGGTGATTCTAAACGCCCCCCATACACCTGCAGATGGGGAGCCCCACTACTGGAAGGCCTGGATGAAAAAGAGGACCATAGTGCAGGAAGCATTAGAGGGATGTGTTGCCCAGAGCATGGGAAATGAAGAAACAGTACTGTGGGATCAGAAGTTGTCACCTCCTCTCTCTGAGCCCACACACTTACATCTAACTTCATCAGCATAAGGAGATCCTTCGTGGCGGCTTTGAAGATGGCGTCTGCCTTCCCTCTGGCCCCAGCCTCATTCCAGGAATTTTCTGAGTAGTGGAAGATGGCGGAGGGGAGCTCTGCAACAACCACGCTTTTCTTCGACTTGAAAAGGACAAAGACACAAGCCATCAGAAGAGGTGCAATGAGGAAAGGATGCAAATGCATCTCCGTGACCCACCACTGACACTGGTGGTGTCAGACATGGACCACATCCCAAGCACTAACAAGCAGGGGAGTGGGCAAGGCCCCAAGAGGACAATAGGGAGAGGCAGGGATATACCTTGCTGGCCACAGAGTTCCCAAGTTGCTCATCTGAGTGTGGCCAAACCCTGGCACGGTTGTATGCCATCCCGAGGTCTGAGGTGGCCCCCTCATGGCTTTCTAAAAACAGAAAGAAGACTCAGTTTACTGCCCTTCTGCTAGCCCATATGCATAGGCACACAAAGGGCAGGTTGACTGAACATCTAACAGCATAAACTTGGTAGGTAAACCTCACATCTCTAGACAGCAAGGTAGCACTGCTGGTATTTCCATTAAAGTATCATTAGTCCATTCTGTATGCTATAGCAGGACATCTGAAGGTGGTACTATAGAAAGCCAAGATGCTCATTTATTTAGTTCATGGCTTCAGAGGTTGGAAGTCCAGGACTGCCTGACTCCTTATGGTCAGTTTCTAGTAAGGACACTTTTGTTCCATCACAATAAGTCAAAACAGCAGAAAGAGAAACAGTTACATACGGAAAGAACTAATCAAATGTAGTAGCCTCGCTTTACTTTTATTTCTTTTGTTTTTTGAGACAGGGTTTCTCCGTGTTACCTTGGCTGTTCTGGAACTTGCTCTGTAGACCAGGCTGGCCTCAAACTCACAGAGATCCGCCTGCCTCTGCCTCCCGAGTGCAGGGATTAAAGGTGTGCACCACCACCGCCTGGCTAGTAGGCTTGCTTTTTAAAAAATGTTTTATTATATTTTTACTTATTTATTTTGTGTACATGTTATTTGTGTATATACGTTTTTTAAATTAAAAAAAGTTTTTACATTAATTTAAAAAGAAAAAGCCAAGCCGGCAGTGGTGGTGCACGCCTTTAATCCCAGCACTCGGGAGGCAGAGGCAGGAGGATCTCTGTGAGTTCGAGGCCAGCCTGATGTACAAGAGCTAGTTCCAGGACAGGCTCCAAAGCTAGAGAAACCCTGTCTCGAAAAAAAACCAAATAAATAAATATAAAAAGAAACAGCCTTAGGACTGGCAAGATAACTCAGTCAATAAAGTACTGGCCATACAAACACAAGGAACTGATTCATATCCCCCAGTACCCACATTAAAAGTCAGGCATGAAGTTGGAGAGATGGCTCAGTGGTTAGTATCCACATGGCAGCCCACAACCACCAGTAATTCCAGCTCCAGGGAAACCAGCACCTGCTTCTGGCCTCTGTAGCATGCAGGTCACTTATATTCATGCAGTCAAAACAATCACACACATAAAATAAAAATAAATAAGGACCGGAAAGATGGCTCCACAGTTAAGAGCATTTGTTGCTCTCGCAGAGGACATGGGTTTGATTCCCAGTACTCACATAGCATCTCACAACTGGCTATAATTCCAGTTCTAGGGGACCCAACACCTTCTTCTGACCTCTTCAGGTACCAGGCACACATGTGTTGTGCATACATACATATAGGCAAAACACTCATACAAATTAAAAAAATAAGTATGAAAATTACAAATAATAAATAATAAATTTTTTAAAGAAATAAAAAGGGCCAGGCATTGGTGGTGTAGGTCTTTAATCCCAGCACCTGGCAGGCGGATCTCAAAGAATTTGAGGCCAGCCTGGTCTATGAACTGAGTTCCAGGAATTGTAGCCAGGGCTACACAGAGAAACCTTGTCTCAAAAGTAAATAAGTAGATGATCAATAGATAGATAGACAGACAGACAGACAGAAAGAAAGAAAAATTAGTTGGGAAATGAAAACAGAAAGATCCTATTGTTCACTCATTAGCCAGATTGGCCAGTCTAGCCTACTGGGCAAACCCTAGGTCCCAGTGAGAAACTCTCTCTCAAACAAAGCTATGGCTCCTAAGGAATGATATCAGTGGTTGTCCTCTGGTCTTCACAAGTGTACACACAGAGAGAGAGAGAGAGAGAGAGAGAGAGAGAGAGAGAGAGAGAGAGAGAGAGAGAGATACACACACATGAGAGAGAGATACATACATACATTCATACATACATACATAGAGAATGTATGAGCTCAAGCAGGCTTAAATCCGAAGCCAGACTGTAGCAGTGAGGCCTACCATGTTCTCTCTGACGAAGGAAATTGGCTTTCTGGGTGGCAGGGGAAGCACTACCTGCAGTGGTTACACATAGCATTCCAATCGGAAAGAAAATTTAAGGTCAAAATTACTGATTTAAAGCAGTTATAGAAGCATGAAAAATGGTTCAGTATTAAGTACCACTCTGGTCTTGCAGAAGACCTAAGTTCAGTTCCTCGAATCCACACTAGGTGGCTTACAACCCCCGGTAACTCAAGGTCCAGGGGCATTCAGTCCTCTGACCTCCACAAACACCAGCACTCACATGCACATACCTACACATTTTTAAAATGAAAATCAATCTTTAAACTGGCTCTAAGTGATCACTGAGGCTGGCATCAAACTCTGCGGAAACTGTCAGTAATGTGGATGCTCAAGTTTAGACGAGAGCCATTGTTTCCAATGGCCCAGGCATGGGAGCCCATGACCAGATGTTTCAAACCTGCACCAAGAGAAGGCACATTCTATCCAGAGCAGTCAGCCACAGGATGCTGACAGAACCAGAGAAAGGTTCAAAGAGCCCAAAGAGAAGCCCTTGACATACACTACATGCCACGAGAGAGCATGTGCCCAGGTGAAGGGCTGTGGTTTGACGATAGTCAATTAAGTCAACCATGCAGGAGGCTCACACTTGAAACCTAAGCATTCAGGAGATAGAGGATGGGGATTATGAATTCAAACCTGAGCAATACAGCAAGACTCTACTGAGGGAGGGAAGAAAGAGAGGGCTATGCCCTTAATATAATCTTTCATATGCTAAAGGAACATAGCTATAAACAGAAACTTGGGAGCTGGATAAGTGGGTAAAGTACTTGCTATGCAAATATTAGACCCTGAGTTCAGATCCTAGCACCCATCTAAAAGCCACTGTGATAGCATATTAGGTATAATCCCAGTGCTAGGAGGCAGAGGCAGGCAGATTCCTGAAAACCACTGGCTAGCTCTGGCTACAGAGTGAGATCCCAGCCACATCTCAAAAAACAAACAAACAACAACAACAAAAATAACAAATAAAAGCTAATACTTTAGGGATAAAAAACTCATATAGACTCAGAAACATAATACCTAATGAAGACAGCATTTTTTTGTTTTTCTTTTCTTTTTTCTTTTTTTTTCTTTTTTTTCCCCATAATATTTATTGAGCTCTACATTTTTCTCTGCTCTCCTCCCTGCCACTCCCCTCCATCCTTCAACCCTCCTCCAAGGTCCCTTTGCTCCCAATTTACTCAGGAGATCTTGTCTTTTTATACTTTCTACTTCCCACGTAGATTAGATCTATGTAAGTCCGTATTGTTGTCTGAGTTCTCTGGGATTGTGGTTTGTAGGCTTGTTTTCTTTGCTTTATGTTTAAAAACTACCTATGAGTGAGTACATGTGATAATTGTCTTTCTGTGTCTGGGTTACCTCACTCAAAATAATGCTTTCTAGTTCCATCCATTTTCCTGCAAAATTCAAGCTGTCATTATTTTTTTCTGCTGTGTAGTACTCCATTGTGTAAATGTGCCACATTTTTTTTTTATCCATTCTTTGATTGAGGGGCATTTAGTTGTTTCCAGTTTCTGGCTATGACAAACAAAGCTGCTATGAACATAGTTGAGCACATGTCCTTGTGGCACAATAGAGCATCCTTTGGATATATACTCAAAAGTGGTATTACTGGGTCTTGAGGAAGGTTGTTTCCTAATTTTCTGAGAAATCGCCACACTAACATCCATAGGGGTTGTACCAGTTACATTCGGTGTAGGTGGGTCCAGGGCTCAGCAGAGGAGGCATCATGCACAAGTCTGGTAGAAGGCAGTGGGCAGAATTCACCATACACACAGCAAGATACCACCAAAGACTCAGCCCCAGGAAGAGAGTGCCTCGGGCCACAGGCTCTTGTCCAACCATACATGATACTAAGTTCAGGGTGTCTAGGTCAGGACAAGATAATGCTGGGGGGAGGGGAGAGCTTGACTCATCTTCCAGACATACAAAGCCTGTCATTAGAACGAGCTGTAACAATAGGGGACTTTACCTTGGGAGGCTGAGAGATTAAAGCCTCTTCCTTGGGACTGCCTGAGCTCATCTGAGATCTCCCCATGGATGGAAGGCAGAGGTACAGAGCAGCTCCTCTTCAGCAGAGGCGCAGAGACTGCCAGGTGGACACTCTCATGATCTGGTGGAGACAGGAATGAGCTACTCCAGTTCCATATGGTCTAGTGTCTGGCTTTAGTTACTACCACAGATGGCTCAAAGAAAAGAGTCCCCCAAAACAGCACATGACCAAGGCCTTCCCAAGTACCCTGTGAACTTGCAGAGATAACTTACCAAACAGGGCCTTCAGGAAATCTCACTGGTAGCACTTGCCAGCGGAGTGATGCAAGAATGTGAGCCTCAGGTTGGTCCTGCTCTCTTCCCTCCAACCCTGCATCTCTCTTGGCCATCCTTCTCCATGGGCCTCCTGAACTGACTACCCCCTGCTGCTACCAAGTACTTTGAAGGTAAACCCTAAACCAGAGAATCTGCCAGTTGCCCCTTTTCCATGGCCTTCTTCTTCTGAGATGACCATCAGCACACCTAGGGCACAACAGGGCTTGAAGGCTCTGCCTGAGCTTCAAAGGACCCTGACCTTGCCCACCACACAGGACACTGTCTGCTACTGCAGACTCTGATTCCAAAGAGGTTCATAAAACTCTACCCCACTGGGTGGCGGTGGTGGCGCACTCCTTTAATCCCAGCACTTAGGAGGCAGAGGCAAATGGATCTCAGTGAGTTCAAGGCTAGCCTGGTCTACAGAGAGTTCCAGGACAGCCATTACTATTACACAGAGAAACCCTGTCTCAAAAAAAAAAGCAAAAACAAAAACAAAAAACAAACAAACAAACAAAAAACTCCTCAACCCTACCCCAATCTCTGTGAAGATGCAACACTGGACAGCTGCCCTGAACCAAGCACCTTCAAGAGGACAGGCCTCAAGGCTCCATCACTCAAACACCTTCAAGAAGACAGGCCTCAAGGCTCCATCACTCAAACACCTTCAAGAGGACAGGCCTCAAGGCTCCATCACTCAAACACCTTCAAGAGGACAGGCCTCAAGGCTCCATCACTCAAACACCTTCAAGAGGACAGGCCTCAAGGCTCCATCACTCAAACACCTTCAAGAGGACAGGCCTCAAGGCTCCATCACTCAAGCTGACAAAGTTTCCGAGAGAAAAGCACTACTCAGGAAAAAGA
This sequence comes from Ondatra zibethicus, assembly GCA_004026605.1. Classification (NCBI taxonomy): domain Eukaryota; kingdom Metazoa; phylum Chordata; class Mammalia; order Rodentia; family Cricetidae; genus Ondatra; species Ondatra zibethicus. The sequence continues at coordinate 3,930 of PVIU01022153.1, read as the reverse complement.
CTTAAATGACACCTATTTTAAAGTGCATTTCTGGGGAAAACTAGATCAAAACCAGGGATGTGTTTCAAGGTCACGAAGGTCCAAAGCCTCATCCCAGGTAGAAGCAAATAGGTAACTTCAGTCTACCTCACACCAAAGGCCATTTCACTTGGTGTCCTGCTCTTTTTTTAGTCCCTTGGAATCCTTCACAGATATGATAAACTATTAAGACGCTGAAGGTATATCTACTTTCAAAGTAGTGTTGTGGGAATAATGCAGCATAGGCAATAGATGTTGCTCAAGCATTCCCGGGCAGCATATTCCCCAACCTAATTTGTTCTTGAGACTGAAAGCAGTTCTCAGGTACAGGTCTGAAGACAAAGCTGGGAACTTGCTTCCCTGAACAGCATTCCCATGGAGCTAATCTCTCACCAGGGTACCAAAAGACAGAAGGTGAGATTCTTGGACACATGCAACAGAGCACGGGAGGTTACCTGAGTGAAGTTAATAAGACCCGAGGACAGTGAGGTAATCCTAGACCATGAAATCTGGGCATCTACGAGGGGAGGGCAGGTGAGGAGACCTGGGATTACATAAACAGACCTGGGGCCTGTGAGGAAACCTGAGGGGCAGATCAGGAAACATGGAGCCATGGGATAAGACCTAGGGGCAGGGGAGGAGACATGGGGCAAGTGAGGAGACTAGGAGGCACGTGAGGAGCCTGAGATTAAGGTGAGCAGACCGGGAGGCACATGAAGAAGCCTGGAAAGTGGAGTGAGATAGACCTGAGCTGGGGTAGTACCTGAGTTGCAGGGTTCCAGGGACCTTGGGAACCTTTCAAACTGCTCCTCTGGGCCATATGACATCTGTCTCTTGGCCTGTCCGGTTGCCACACTGGCTACTGACAAGAGAGGAATGGCTTGGCTCTCCTACAGAATGAGAAGAACATTAGATATGCTCCAGGAATCCCCTGGATTCCCTATAAACATGCTATTAGGGGCTGGAGAGATGGCTCAGAGGTTAAGAGCACTGACTGCTCTTCCAGAGGACCCAGGTTCAATTACCAGCACCCACATGGCAGCTCACAACTGCCTGTAACTCCTGTTCCAGGGGATCTGACAACTTCACACCAATGCACATAACATAAAATTAAATAAATCATAATAAATTATTTTTAAAAAACATGCTATTAGAGAGTGCAACATTTATCAACTGTGAGAACAGCAGCAGACACTATAGGATCCAGGCAGCTCAAAGAGGGTGAGCTTGTTAAGGCTCGGCATGTTCTCTTAGGTTCTGTATACATACAGAACATACATACATACAAACTCTTCATACAGCCAAAATAATAGCCCATGTAGTCAACTCTTCACTAATAGAAAAAAATTATGTAACATGATAGAATATTCAACTCTTCATTCATAGGAAAAATCTTGTAACATAAAAGAATATTCCCTAAATACTGAGTATGACAAACTCTAAAACATCACCAAAGAAATGATAACTTGACGGGTGGTGGTGGCGCACGGCTTTAATCCCAGGACTCAGGAAGCAGAGGCAGGCAGATCTCTGTGAGTTTGTGAGTTAGAGGCCAGCCTGGTCTACAAGAGCTAGTTTCTAAGACAGGCTCCAAAGCTACAGAGAAACCCTGTGTCAAAAAACCAAAAAAAAGAAAAAGAAAGAAAGAAAGAAAGAAAGAAAGAAAGAAAGAAAGAAAGAAAGAAAGAAAGAAATGATAACTCATGGGTTCCAAGCACTTCTTACCAACTGCCAGGAGTTCTGTTGGGGTGTCACTTGTATGTTTCAGTGACTTCCCTCTGCCCTTGCTTCAGGTACAGGAATAGAATAGTTGCTATTGAGAACCAGTTCTGTCCCATTTCACAGGCCATGATTGGCCAGGTTTTTAGCAGTAGGTACAAAAGTGAAGATTCAAGGCCTTGGCACCCTTGGCAATACCCCACACCTTCCAAGTCACAGTTTAGTGTTAGCTCAGTTCAGTGTTATGTCAAGGGCAGGACATAGAGCCAAGTACTAGTAAGAGGGACAGGTGGAAAGGAATGAAGGCCCAGCCCACAGTCTCAGGACCTGGGCCCCAGATTCTTGTCTTAGGGGTACAACAGAACTATTGGCAAGGAACAAAGCAGGCTAACATGTCAAAAGTTTGAGAAGCCTATATGCCCTAAATCCTGACTGTCATAGAGTCACTCAGCCCACCACCACTTCTCAGACTCCAGACCTACAACCAGGACTGCCTGCAGGACAGCTGCACTGGCCGGCACAGGCAGGGCTGTCCTGTGAGAGCTACAGCATCCTGTAGGAGGCAGTGTAGGAGGCCTGCACTCACAGGGTTGAAGAGCTCTGTAGTCAGCCCCAGGTAGTTGTGCAGAGCCAGGAAAGTCACCCGCTGCAGCCGGACCATGATGATCTGCAAGAGACAGAGGTGGGGCAAGTGAGGCTGGGCCTCAGCCATCCACAGCAATTCCTGCTGACCACAGCTCAGGCCACAGGCCACAGCTCACATTTTCCAGGGCCCAATAAGCCACCATTGTGCAGCAGGGTGCTAATGTGATGGACAATGTGGGACAGGAATTAGGCAGTGTTTTTAAATCTTCTGTAAATCTGAAATTACTCTAAAATATTTTGTAAGAAATTTTAAAATTTTCTTTTGGGAAATGGGAGGTCTGAAAGCTTCTATGGAGTTATTAATATTAATCTGTGTGTGTGCACGCATGTGTGTGTGTAACAAGAGTGAGAGATGTGTGAGTGTGCACATGGAGAGCAGAGGTGTCGCTCCTCAGGCGTAGCTAGGTTTGCTTTCTGAGACAGGGTCTCATGGGGACCTGGGACTCACTGATCAGGCTGGGATAGCCAGACAACAAGCCTTAGGGATTCACTTACCTCCCCAGATCACATGCTCTCGGCTTTTTCACACTGAGTTTTGGGGATCAAATTCAGGTCCTCACGCTTAGAAGGTCAGCACTTTACTGACTAAACTACCTCCTCAGCCCCCACCCTCACCCACACACATTGTTTTCTCTATTTTGTGAATAAGTGTGGGTATGAACATGCCACAGGACACAAGTGACTTACAGGAGTCGGTTCTTTCCTTTCACCACACAGGTCCTGGGGATCAGACTCAAGTAGTCACGCTTGGCAGCAGGGTCCCTTATTTGCTGAGCCATCTTGGCAGCCCATTTTGTGTTTTTCTGAGGCAGAGTCCTGCTCTGGCAACCCTAGTACATGCTATGTAGCCCAGGCAGCCTTGAACTCAGGTCAATTCTTCTGCCTCATTTTTCCGAGGGTTGGGATTACACCCATGTGCCACTACTCTGTCCAATTTATGACTATTTTTTTAAAAAACGTTTTTCTAGCCAGGCAATAGTGGTGTATGCCTTTAATCCCAGCACTCAGAAGGCAGAGGCAGGCAGATCTCTGAGCTTGAGGCCAGCCTGGTCTACAGAGCAAATTTCAGGACAGCCAGAGCTACATAGAGAAACCCTGTCTTGAAAAATATAATAAAAAGACTTTTTTCTATTGAAAAAGTTTTCTCATACAATATAGTTTGATCATGCCCTTCCCACCCTTTCTCTGAGACATGGTCTTACTAAGTAGCTGTGGCTGGCCTGGAACTTGCTACAAAGATCAGGCTGACCTTGAATTTGCAGATAACCCCCTGCCTCTGCCTCCTGAGTGTTGGGCTAAAGGCAGCATTACCAACACAGACCTGGATTACAAAGCATTCCCTAGAATTCACATCCCCAGCAGTAAATCCTGCCAGCAAAGCCAAGTCTACCTTCTCTGAATTCACCCACAATGCCGAATTCAGAACTGACACTACCAGAAACAGCTCTAACTGTTTAGGCCCATCGCACACAGCATGGCACACAGCATCGCACACAGCATGGCACACAGCATGGCACACAGCATGGCACACAGCATGGCACACAGCAT
>PVIU01022152.1:0-29995 GCA_004026605.1 Ondatra zibethicus | reverse complement strand
CTAACCAGTGTCCATCTTGTGCTGGAGAAGCATGGCGTCTGCTCTACTGCCTTCTCTCTCACAGCATTCCCTTCTATCTACTCCGCCCACCTAAGGGCTGCCCTATCAAAAGGCCAAGGCAGTTTTCTTTATTCATTAATGGTAATCACAGCACACAGAGGGGACTCCCAAATCATCCCTGAGGACACTCCTACACCAATGGAATACTATTCAGTGGTTAAAAAAAAAATAAAGACATCTTGAAATTTGCAGGCAAATGGATGGATCTGGAAATAAAAACATATTGAGTTAGGTAACCCAGACCCATAAAGAAAAATATAATATGTACTCACATATAAATGGCTTTTGGACATAAAAAGTTACTCTTAAAAGCATTATGTGAAAAAGGTGGCCATCTCTAAAGGAACCTAATATCACATTAACATCTCATAATTTTGTCATATTATATAAGAATTATTTCTGAAATAAATAAGAGAAAGGAGGGGAAAGATTTGTAGGATAACATACTTTTATTTATGTTTTAATCCCCTATTTTATAGTATAGTGAGTCTTTCAATAGGAGTTAAAGGAGTTTCTTGTTGCAGAAACTGAAGGTTAATGAAGAGACACAACTGGCGAAAGTGAATAACGTAACAGAGTGTTACATGTTTAACTTTAAACACAACATTCATATTACTCCCTCTGTAGCCCAGAGTACATAATAGAAGAAGGTGTAGAAATAATGTAAGTGCTAGAGATGGAGAAAAAAATTATGGAACACTGTCTTCTGGATATGGTATGGCCCCTGCTATCAGGAACACACAGTAGATATGGCCACCCCAGGTGACTTGCACAAAAAAGAAGGCATGGATATATGAAACAGAAGAAATCCTGAATTAATGTGTATTAGTGATATGGTCACAGCCATGCCAAGGACTTCAAAGCTTCAAAACTATGGAAAATCCGAAGCCATCCAGTCATCAAAGTAGGATTGTTTACAATTAACTGGTGAGTGCAAAATCATCTTCCTCCTCCTGGATAACTGCAACTTGAGAATGTTCCCCAACAGAATCCTCACACTGAGACTATTTAAGTCCTTCTCCTTATAAAAAAACATACTGAGTTTCCTGATTGCAGCTGCATCAGAGCCAGCACAATCCAGCAGATCCCAACTGCTCTTTATGTTTATATTTCTTAAATGTCTGTCATTTCTTCATTCTCTCATTGTCCCAGGCAGGTTACCAGTACCAATCCTTGCAAGATGTGGCACTTGGGCGCAAGAAGGGGACTATTTGGGAAGACAAAAAGAATGAGAGACAAATAAAAGAAAATAGTGGTAGATGAATATTGTCACAATACATTGTACACATTTCCTTAATTGTATAAAATTAAATTTAAGAAAAAAATAAAATTGTAAAATTTACATAGATATAAAGTCAAAATAATTTTATAAATTTAGAATATTATAAGAAATGTTGATGATAATAATAAAATAATTATAGAATATATACATACAAAAAAGAATTATATCAAAAATTGAACACAAAAGAAGATTGCAATAGAGGAACCAAAGGACAAAAGTTATATGTGCTATAGAAGACAATCAAAAAATGTATAGCTAAATAACAAAATCACATTGGAACTTCCTTCAGAATAGTCATTTAAATGGAAATAAATTAAAATCACAAATCAAAGAGAAACAATATCAGTAATATCCAAAAGGGGTAATTGATCTTCTTGCTTTCTATAAATGTTTTACTCTTGATCCAAAGGTAAAAATAGTTAAAGTATAACATGAGAAATTCGATTTTTTGTGTAAACAGTAACCAAAGAAATTCAAATACCAGTTTTTAAAACTTGAAAACCTGTTATAAGAAACAAGGACGTATAATAGAATATTAATAAGAAATAAAGAAAAGTAGGTACAGTAATTACATATACTTAGATGCCTAATAGTAGGTCTCTGAAAGCATAAAATAAAACAGGAACAATTGAAGTCTGTTCTATAATACTTGGGAAATTTGCTATCATAATTTAATTAAGATATACATTAGCTAAAAAGTTTTAAAGATGGTTAAGAAAAAGAAATATATTAGTCATAACTTAGATATGATTTATAGGTATTTTCTGTCACCCTTTCCAGATACCTTGGGTACAATCTTTGTATCTTAGAATGTGAATGCATTTGAACATTGGTATGTTGAAAGATAATTAAATAAAAGACTATTGGGTTGTATTCTAATTCAATTAACATTTTGGAGCAAGCTCTGTCCAAAGACTGATAGAAGACATATAGAGGAAACAGCCATGTACAAATCAAAGAAAAAAGCCTTAGAAGAAACAGATTCTGAAAATACTTTCTCTTCAAACTTCTACAGTCCATGAATGGGAAAAAAATTAATTTTCATTATTTAATGTCCTCTGTCTTTTGCACTTTGTATAGCATTCTTGTCAAATTAATGAGGATTTGAATCCAGGAAAGAGAGTGTAGCTTTTGAAAATGTCTACAAATGTGGAAATATCTTTCAAATTTATGGAGGTGAGAGCCTGGAAGAATTTCCTTGTGAATGCAGGAAACAAGCTTGTATTGAAGAGGCTGCTGTAAAACAACAGACTTTAAAGAGCAATTTTGGAGCAGGGTAAGAAAGAAGAGGCAAATTTATCTATCAACAAGACAGAAGTCAAGAGGATCAAACAATGAACAATACAATAAATCAACTAGGCCCCAAAAAATTAATACAGATTACTGCCCTCAGCAAAAGCAGAATATATTCCTTTAAGCTACACATGAGATAATCTACAAAGCAATTCATATGTTGTAAGATGAAAGAATTCCCAATAAGTTTAAAAGGTAGATATGCAAATTACCTAACAAAAATGAAATGAATTTAGAAAAAAATCCCAAAGAAAACAATAACATTCACTTACACATGACAATAAGGTTTGAATGCCTGCTTTCACCACTAGGATTCAGATGCTGAAAGCTCTAGACATAGTTGATACATTAAATATATACATGCATGTATGTATATATATATATATACACATTCAAATTGCACAGATAGTAGTAAAAGTTGTTCTATTCTCAGGTAACATGGTCTTATATTCAGAAGTTCACCCAAAGACTCCACCATTGTGTGATATTTGTACACTGTGTGAAGATGTATTGCTGTGACTAGTGTAATAAAAAGTTGAATGGCCAGTGGGTAGGCAAGAGAATATAGACAGAACTTCTGTGCAGAGACAGAGAACTACTGGAAGAGGAAAGGTGTAATTGCCAGTCAGATTCAGAGGAAGCAGGATGGGCAGTATGGAGATGGAGTAACAAGGCACAAGAAAGAATACAAATTTAAAAATATTGCTAAGTTTGAGTTGGGAGAGCTAGTACGCAAAAGCCTAAGCTAGGGCCTAGTTTTAATAATTAAAAATAAGTCTTCATTTCTTTATTTCTGGGATGGCAGTTCCAACAAGAAAGTACTGTTACAGTTCACAAAATGCTAACAGAGTTACCAAATGAGTTAAGCAAATTTGTAAGATATAATCAGCACTTGAAACCAAGTAGTGAGAGTTTCACAATGTAGTAATTACAATTTTGAAAAAAATCAATCCTCTTTACAGAACATGCAGAAGAAATACATATTTGGTAAAAAAAAATTAAACAATAATATGAAAAGGCTTGTTGAAATAGAAAATACATTGCAGAATTAAAATTTAAAGGACCTACCTAAGGAGTTTCATTGTTTGTTTTTATTGTTTATTTGCAAAGCTTCCAATTGAACCTGATGGAGAATCTCCTTTAGCCAATGGCCTTTGAGGGACTAGACCAGGTAAGGTGTGCTTTTTTTGGAATCAAAAAGCCCACAGGAGTGCCCTCTTAGCCTCTTGCCCTTGTCAGCTTTGAATGCTTGGGACAGGATTCAGGAACTAGGAAAGAAAAATAAATCATATACCAGGGTTAAACAAGGCCAGAGAGAACAGTTTAGTGATTGTTTACAAAGATTAACTAAGGTTGTTCAAGCAGGAATAACAGAATCAGAAGCTATTCGTGTCCTTATTGTATTGCTGGCTTTTGAAAATGCCAACTTAGAATGTAATAAGATCCTTGGGTCTTTAAAGGTCAGATCAGCAACAATAGATGAATGTAGCTTGCATACAATGAATGATGAGACACTTGACTATAGTACTGAGGCTTGGGTAAGAGAAGCAATTCCTAATAGCATGAGGAAACACCAAAATGCCAAATGTACTAATTCTAGTAGAATAGGACTTTTGAGAAGGGACTGTATGCAAGGAATTCCTAGAAATAATGTCTCATCTGGAAATGGCAAAAATAGAAGGTGTCAATCTTCTAGAATATGTAGGGGATCTGGCAAATGCCAACACTGGACCAATGACTGTAGATCAACAAGAGACAAACAAGAAAACCTGTTGCCATTTGGAAACTTGCTGAGGGGGGCTCTCTTGGTTCAATCATTCCTAGTCACTGTGAAGGACATACCTCTCCAGGAAAATTAGGAAATCTAATGCATGCTGAGGAAAAAAAAAACACATTGCTCTGGATTATAGAATAATCATGGAGGATGAATAAAACTTTCCAGTAGAAATTAGAAAACATATTTCGACAGACTTCTATAAATGATCAAAGATGAAAGCTGAGAGTATGAATAAATAGCATTATAACTGAAGGATTTTTGGACATGGGTATGGATGTGACTATTATTACTCCAGACCTTTAGCATTCAATTTGGCCTCTTCAGGATGCAATTGTTCAATTCCTAGGAATTGGAACCCTATCTCAGGTGAAACAAAGCACAAAGCATGAGATGGGTTCAATGCATGAGCCCAGAAGGAGAAAGAGGAAGGCTAAGGTCATATGTGACTAATATCACAGTAAGTTTATGTGATTATAACCTGTTGCAACAACAGTACACTCAAATTAGCATTCCTGCATTCTCAGAAATTCATTTTTCTGGGAAGTATATTATAAGTATTATGAACAAAGGTCACCAGTCATTCAGGCTATACAAGAACATAAAGCATCTAGCAAACCTTCAGAGGTACTAACAGCCCTACCTTTAAAATGGTTCACTGAGAAACCAATGTGAGTTAAACAATGGCCTTTAACAGAAGAGAAACTGCAGGCTCTAAAACAGTTGGTACAGAAGCAACTAGATTCTTGTCATATTAAAAAATCTACCAGCCCTTGGAATTCTCTTGTATTTGTTGTTGAAAAGAAATCTAAAAAATGGAGAATGGTGACAGATCTAAGAGCTGTCAACAAGGCAATTCAACCTATGGGCCCTCTCCAATCTGGAATTCCTCTGCCTTCTCTATTACTAAAAGGATAGTCCCTCATAGTTATTGATTTAAAAGATTGTTTTATTTTTTAATTTTTATTATTTTATTACTTTAACAAATGCCAATCCAAGTTCCAACTCCCTCCCCTCCTCCCACTCCCTCCACAATCCTCCCATTCCTTCCCCCTCCAATTCTAAGAGAGGACCAGGCTCCCTGCCCTGTGGCAAGTCCAAGGCTCTCCCTACTACATCTAACATGAGCAAGGTATACATCCATATAGAACAGGATCCCAAAAAGCCAGTATATGCAGTAGAGACAAATCCCAGTGCCACTGTCAGTGGACCCTTAGTCTGCTCCAACTGTCAACCACATTCACAGGGACTAGTTTGATCCCATGCTCGTTCACTTCCAGTCCAGTTGGAGTTGCTGAGCTCCATTAGCTCAGGCAAACTGTCTCAGTGGGTGAATGCCTCATGGTTTTTACCTCCTTGCTCATATTCTCACTTCTTCCACTCTTCAACTGGATCTGGGGAGCTCAGTCCAGTGCTAGAATGTGGTTCTCTTCCTCTGTTTCCATTTGTTGTTGGAAGGAGGTTCTATGTTGATATTTAAGGTAATCATCAGTCTGACTACAGGGTAAAGCCAGTTCAGGAACCCTCTCCTCTATTGCTTAGGGTCTTAGCTGGGGTTATCCTTGTGGATCCCTGGAAATTTTTCTAGAGCCAGGTTTCTTGCTAACCCCATAATGGCTCACTCAATCAAGATATCTCTTTCCTTGCTCTCATATCTGTCCTTCCTCGATCTCAACTATCCCCCTCCCTCAAGTTTCCTCAACCCTACTCTTCTCCCTCTCCTTCTACTCTCCATCCAATGCTCCCAATTTTGTCAGGCAATATTGTCTGTTTCCAATTCCCATGTGGGTCTACATATGTTTTTCTTTGGATTCACCTTATTACTTAGCTTCTCTACGATCATGAACTATTGGCTAAATGCCCTTTGTTTATGGCTTGTATCCACTTATGAGTGAGTACTTACCACATTCATTTTTGGGGGGTCTGGGTTACCTCACTCAGGATAGTGTTTTCTACTGTCATCCATTTGCATGCAAAATTCAAGATGTCATTGTTTTTTTTTTTCCACTAAGGAGTACTCTAATGTATAAATGTGCCACACTTTCTTTATCCATTCTTCAGTTGAGGGGCATCTAGGTTGTCTCCAGGTTCTGGCTATTACAAATAATGCTGCTATGAACATAGTTGAACAAATGCTTTTGTAGTATGATTGAGCATCTTTTGGGTATATTCGCAAGAGTAGTGTTGGTGGATCCTGAGGTAGGTTGATTCCAATTTTCTGAGAAACCACCATACTGATTTACAAAGTAGTTGCACAATTTTGCATTCCCACCAGCAATGGATGAGGTTTCCCCTTACTCCACATCCTCTCCAGCATAATCTATCATTGGTGTTTTTGATTTTAGCCATTCTGACAGGTGGAAGATTACCAGAGTTGTTTTGATTTGCATTTCCCTGATAGCCAAGTAAGTTGAAAATACCGTTAAGTATCTTTTGACCATTTCAAATTCTTCTGTTGAGAATTCTCTGTTCAGTTCAGTACCCCATTTTTTATATTGTGTTATTTAGAATTTTAATGTTTAATTTCTTGAGTTCTTTATATATTTTGGAGATATGTCTTTTGTCTGATGTGGGGCTGGTGAAGATCTCCCATTCAATAGGCTGCCTTTTTGTCTTATTGACTGTGTCCTTTGCTTTACAGAAGCTTCTCAGTTTTAGGAGACTCCATTTATATATTGCTGCTCTCAGTGTCTGTGCTACTGGCATTATATTTAGGAAGTGGTCTCCTGTACCCATGCATTGAAGGCTACTTCCCACTTTCTCTTCTATCAGGTTCAGTGTGGTCAGGTTTATATTGAGCTCTTTAATCCAATTGGACTTGAGTTTTGTACATGGGGATAGATATGGATCTATTTTCATTCTTCTACAGGTTGACATCCAGTTATGATAGCACCATTTGTTGAAGATGCTTTCTCTTCTCCATTGTATAATTTTAGCTTCTTTGTCCAAATATTAGGTGTTCATAGGTGTGTGGAATAATATCTGGGTCTTCAATTCAATTGCGTTGCTGGTCATCTCTGTTTAATGCCAATACTAAGCTCTTTTGATTACTGTCGCTCTGTAATAGGTAGGGATGGTAATGCCTCCAGATGTTCCTTTACTGTATAGGATTGTTTTGGCTATCCTGGTTTTTTTGTTGTTGTTTCTCCATATGAAGTTGATTATTGTTCTTTCAAGGTCTGTGAAGAATTGTGTTAGGATTTGGATGGGGATTGCATTGAATTTATAGATTTCTTTTGGTAGGGTTGCCATTTTTACTATGTAGATCCTTCCTATCCAAGAGCATGGGAGATCTTTAGATTTTCTGCTGTCTTTTTCAGTTTCTTTCTTCAAGGACTTAAAGTTCTTGTCAAATAGGTCTTTTGCTTCCTTGGTTAGTTTTACCCCAAAGTATTTTATGTTATTTTTGGCTATTGTGAAAGGTGATGTTTCTCTGATTTCACTCTCAGCTTCTTCTTTGTGTATGGGAGGGCCACTGATTTTTTTGAGTTGATTTTCTATCCTGCCACATCACTGAAGGTACTTATCAGCTTTAGGTGTTCTCTAGAAAAGTTTTTAAGGTCACTTATGTACACTATCATATCATCTGCAAATAACAAAAGTTTGGCTCCTTCCTTTCCAATTTGAATCCCCTTGATCTCCTTATGTTGTCTTATTGCTATTGTTAAACCAAGAACCATGTTGAAGAGATATGAAGAGAGTGGGCAGACTTGTCTTGTTACTGATTTTAGTGAAATCACTTTGAGTTTCTCTCCATTTAATTTGATGTTGACTGTCAGCTTGCTGTATATTGCCTTTATTGTATTTAGATATGTCAATAGCAAAGGTTGAAACAAAAGAGTTTCCTATTGCATGGCATCAAGCAAAGGAGATAATAAAAAGATGACCTACTTGCTCTTTCTATAGCCAAATACCATTGCCTGCAGGGAGGAACCCAAACAGTACTCAAGGGAATGAATTCTGGCAGATGAATATGTTTTACTTTACAAAATTTAAAATTAAAATATGTACACCACACCATTGACTCCTATTCAGGTTTTTAATGGGAAACTGCCTTGAGCTCAGAACAGGCTGATTCAGTAATCATGCATTTATTAGAAGTTACAGCCCCCATGAGTATACCTGCACAAATTAGACAGATAATGATCCAGCGTATGTTTATAAGAAAATGAAACAGTTCTTTACTTATTATAATATAAAACATATTACAGGTATACCAAACAATCCTACATATCAGGCAGTTGAAGAAAGATTAAATTGAACTATAAAAGATATATTAAACAAACAGAAAGGGCTGGAAAATATCCCCAGAAATAAATTTCATAGTGCTTTATTAATCTTGAATTTTCTAAATGATAATGAAAAAGGAACAAGTGCAGTAGAGAGACATTGGATAACAGAAAAGAAATCTGAATTAAATCAAACACTGTAATTGAAGGATGTGTTGAACTTCGAATGGAAACCAGGAGATGTGCTACATTGGGGAAGGAGTTTTGCTCTTGTTTCCAAAGGAGAAGAAAAAGATTTGATTTGAAAAGGAGAAATCTCTTGAGAAATAGAAATGACAGCTCATCCACAGAGGTAACAATTATATAGGTGGTAAGAAAACCTCTTAAGGTTTAGGGCAGTGTTCTTTTCTTGTCTTTGCAAAGGAATATACATCTTTCAAAAGTCAAGAGACCCTGCATATTTGGATGCCTATAAAGAAAAAAATAACTATCCAGAAAGGATAGGATCACCAAGCAAAAAGGAATATGACTCATGACTTATGAGGACAGGTCATTGGAAGACAAAAATTATATATATATATATATATATATATATATATATATATATGCTTTCTCTCTCTCTCTCATATATATATATATATATATATATATATATATATATATATTACAGTAGGGTTATAAACTCACTTAAAATTTAAAGCTGGTTTTGGAATTGGACAATGGCTATCATTCTCTAAATTCAAGAATGTTGTTAAAAGAAAAATTTAGAGTTTCTGTCTCATGTCAGAAGCCATAATGTATGGGACAGAAAGAAGATATATTTTAAGAAATATTTTACTTTTCTCCATTCCTATTTTGTTTTTATCATATCTTTGATTGAATATATTTCTACATGAATAATGTTTAAGTTTTCCACAATAAACAATAGATTTTTCTGTAGTAATCGTTAAAGTTTCATGGAAGAAGATGGGACCCCACACCAGTGACTCCACCTGTTTGATATGATGTCATGATCCTGATAGTGCTACTTACTATAAGACTGTTTTGGGGTAACAGCTGCTCAAGATGGTTCCAACTTGGATAGCTGTAATGGTGCCCCTTCTTACAACATTCTGACCAGTGCTACAAATAAGAATTTAAAAAACATACCCTATTGACAACTCAGAGACCCTTTGAAATAATACCAGACAGTAATCTTGAAACTTAACCATCATTTTAGTTTTATAGGATCCTATAGAGAAACATCGCCCCCATTACAACTGGAAGTAATTTTAGAAGATGATGGCTCTTCTTCCAGTAAAGTTTGTCCTGAGGGTTAGGGGCATCATTTATCAGTTGTTTATTACTGGTATAGGATTGAGGATTGGGGTGGAAATTTTTTAGACTCAGAGATCTCTTTGAAACAAAAGAAAATTGAATGGGATAAGTAATATTAACTGCCTTTGATGGGGTTGAAGATTAGATAGTTGTAGTTACCTTCCTCTTATGATTTAGCCAAGTCATTTCTAATACATGACTTAGAATCCTTAAGATAGAATGATTATTGAAACGTTTAGCATAAGTTCCTAGATTAATATTGTTTATACTGGTTGTATTTCTAATTTTTATACTTAGTATATGTTCTTATTGTATACAGTTTTGTATTGGGTTTAAAACTCTCTTATTTAGACAAAAGGGGAATTGATGGGAAACCTCCTTCATGCAATGACCTTTGAGAAGCTAGACCAGTGGGGTGTGGTTTTTGAGTACCAAAAAGCCCATGGGAGCACACACTAGGACTCTTCCTCCTTGCCACACCTGGATGTTGGATCTTCTTCCTGTTTTGCTCACTGCAATTTGTGAGTTTTCCCTTTTACTAAAGAACATGTTAGTATAACCTATTCTGAGCTAGTGTGGAATTCCTTTATTTGCATTCCCCGCCATCTGGTACATTCTGCTTCATGAATCTAAGACCTCATGTATGATAATCCAGAACTGTGATACTGAACTCAAGTCCTAACTTCTGAAAGACCTAAATTAATAGAAATACACCTTGTCTTCATAGATGGTAAAACTAAACATTGTCAAAGAACTAATGCTACTTTTAGAAATCTAGGAATTTAACAGGTGTTTCTCTAAAGAAATTGGAAAAGCTGATCTTGAAGTATATATTGAATGTCAAAAATTTGTGATTATAAACAATCTTGAATAAAATAAAAGTATGTACACTAGTCAACTACTAAGTGTAATATAGAGCTACAATAGAGGTAATAATATACAGTAAGGGCATAATGATAGGTAAATACAATAGGAAGATAGAATAAGAAAATCTGAAACATACCCTAACATACATTATGTCTTAGATGGCATTAACTGTCAATTTGACACACCCTAAAATGATCTGAAAAGACAGTATCAATTGAGTAATTGGATGTATCATGTTAGTCTGTGGACATATCTGTGAAGGATTATTTTAAATATTCATTGATTAATGAGAGAAAAGACTACTGCAGGCAGTATCATCTCTAAGCAAGAGGCCCTGGACTCAAAAACAAAGTTAACTAAGCAGCAAGCCAGACTGTGAGCAGTGTTCCTCTATGGTTTCTATCTCCAGGTTTTACCTTAATTTCCTGCACTGGTTTCCCACATTGATTTATTACCTGGAAGTGGAAATCAGATAAATCTTTTCTTCATCTAAGTTGGTTTTAGTTGTTGTGTTTATCACAGGGAAAGTTAAGAAACTAGAACACATGGTCAATTAATTTTTCAATGGTTTGAGTTTAATTCAATGAAGGCATCAATAATCTTTGACAAGAATAATACAGATAAAAATTTGGATATACTCTCAGGAGTGATATGTTTAGATCACATTAGTGGGTTTAAAGAACATTGAGTAGAGACTATACCCCATAATTATATTTAAACCCACACCTCACACATCTTTGGTAACATGTTGATATAACATGAGGAAAAATAGTATCACAATTTAACTTTCACTTTCTCCCTTATGAACTAATATGGTATTCAAATGGAAGAAAGTTTGAAGTAGCTAGGAATTCTTGAAGCCCAGTTAAGGAATATTATTTTTTCCTAAACCTCAACCATTTTACAATTTTGGTCATTTGTTTTCTTTGATTGTTTTTAATTTATACTATTATATGAATTTTAGTTAAAAGATTGAGTTCTGAATTTTATCTTGGCATGTGGGTGGAGATAGGACTTTCAATACTGCTGAAAAGTTTACAAAATTAAGGGAAGAGAGGAAAGCAATGGTGATACAAGAAGAACAAGAAACCCCTAGCCTAAGTCTGGTTGACACCTCTTCCATCAGCTGATTATCAAGAATTCCAATATAAATTATTTAATAACATTTGATTGAGGCTTTTCTTACTTTTCAGCTGTAATAAGTAATCAAGACTTTCCCTATAAACTTCATTTACAGTAAAAGACATGCCATAAACCCTTTTTACATACATTGAAGATTCAAATTTTGCTTTGTCATAGAGTAAATCCATACTCTATAATCTTTCTTTTAAAATGAGAGAAAAGAAAATTAAAAATTGTTATTTAGAAACCCTTTGCTATGTAACATGAGAACCACTAAAATGGTATATATTACTCATACTAAGACACTAAATTGTGACTTTCCCTTGAGAAGCCTATAATAATAGGCTGGTCTTTCTTGTTTCCTAGTGAGTTTTTTCTTTTCACAGTTGTATTAATATCTACATTAAATTTTTCCATTTTTTATAACCATAAAACATGTAAAAAGCATTTAACATCTTTATGCACAAAATGCAAATGAAAGCTACTTTTAGATTCCATATCACCCTAGTCATGTGGCCATCACCTAGATTACAAATGCTGCTGTGACTTTAAGGAGGTTAGTTAATGGGGTAGGAAATATAGCACATATGCAGACTGAGAGCAGAGAGAAAGAATAATAACAATGGGACAATTTCATCAAGGAGGTGAATGAGATAATGTCAGATATGAGGGGATTACAGGGAAAAAGTTAATCAAAAAAAAGAAAGAGAAAAAGAAAAACAACAAGATATGAACAAGTCACACGGAAACCTAAGATGTTATAACCCAACCTGATACTGTACATGGCAAGATAATGGCAATAATACAAGTGGGTTATTAAACAAAAACTTCAATGCCAGGTATAACTGCCATAGATAGGAGCAGCCGTTCCAGACCACAGAAGACCCCAAAAATGATGTAAACTCTTTCCATTGCTCTGATTTTCATACCAGAACTATTTGATAAGATCCTATTGCTGAAGACATTACATATTGTTTTACAAAATATAGAGAAATCAAACGGACTGAGCTGAAAGCTTCTTTCCTGTTGGCCAGATTTTATAGTATGGGATAGGTGCAATGACAGATTCTAGCAGTATAAAGGTAGCACTGTTGTTCCTAAGCTGTTAGCTTTATAAATTGCAAGACCAACTTGTCTGGCAAGAAGTATCTTTTTGTACAATGGAAGCACAACTATTATAAGGGTAACCAATCACTTTTATCTTGCATTATTTAAGGTCTAACTCACAGAAACAATGAATGTCTATAACTACAAATCCCATTCAAAGCACATGAGGCTCTTTTCAGGGACAACATGTACTGCTGAGTAAACTGAAGTAAATATCCAAACACCTGATAAGAACCTACTTTTTATATCTACAGATAAAATCTACTCTGAGCATTAATCAAAGAGTCCTTTCTTTGGAGTGAATGGAGGTAATGCAGAGATCTGTGCTTGCACAAGAGGTTGAGAATAAGTGTCAATTGAGAATATATTCTGAAACAAATCATTTTTAGCACTTTCTTAAGGATCAGGAATCATTGAGGAAGAAAAGGTATGATCTGAGGAGGAAGTATGTTACTAGGAGTGGACATGGAAGATTTAAAAGCCCTCACCATTTTCAGCTTACCCTATCTCTGCCTCGGGGTCCTTATACCAACACATAAGCTCTCTCCTATTGTTCCAATGCCATGCTTGTCTGTCAGATGCAAATGTTCCCTGCCATATTTTTCTGGACCAACCCTCAGAAATATAAGCAAGCAATCAATAAACTGTTTCTTTTCTAAATTGCCCATGCCAGACTCAGTCTCTCTCTCTCTCTCTCTCTCTCTCTCTCTCTCTCTCTCTCTCTCTCTCTCTGACAGTAGCTTATAAGTCAGAGTATAAGGTCGCAGCTATGGTTCCAGTACCATGGCTACCTGATGGCTACTTGCCATGATGATCATGAATTCACCCACTGAAACTGTAAATAAGCTCCCAATTAAATGTTTACTTGCATAAATTACCTTGCTTATGGTGTCTTTTCTCTGCAGAAGAAAAATAAGCAAGACAAACAAAAAGTAGCTAAGATACACATATATTTTATATACATATTATATATTATATATTATGTGTGTCTATATATATACACATATATGTGCATATATATACATACATATAGAATCACCTTTGTCAATGCAGTTATTTCTGTCACTAATTCTTCCAAGTTACTGAACTCAGAAAATGAGTGTAACTTTTTTTTACCCTTCTTTCTTTTTCTATTTTTAGTATACTAGGTAAAATTCTAAACCAGTATGCCATAACATTCTGGGAGATTCTGGGGATTTTCAAGATCTGTTGAAAAACTACTACAGCAAAACCTCAGTAAAGTTCCACCTAAACATCTATTGCAAAGACTTTCTACTTTCTTCTTCCTCCTCCTTCTCCTTCTCCTTTTCTTCTTCTAATGGAAGCAGTTGCAATTATTCTGTGTGGTTTTTCTGCTTTGTGTAAAAAAAATAACAAGTGTGCTGTTAAGTCACTAATGTGTGCTTTCTCCGTTTTCTTTATGTGGGCACTAAGTGCTGTGCAGTTGAAGAGCAGAAGGTGGGAGAAGGTGAGTAAGGAAGTTAGGACCGTGAGGGGCTGGTCCACCTACAGAGACAGTGTGCCTAAACTAATGGGAGCGCACCAATCCAGCTGGACTGGTACTGAATGAGCATATGATCAAACCAGACTCTCTGAATGTGGCGGCGAAAGGGGGCGGACGGAGAAGCCATCAACAATGACACCAGGACCTATCTCTTCTGCATGTATTATCTTTTTGGGAACCGAATCTTTTAGGATGCACTCCTTCCTAGGCCGGGAGGGAGGGGGTGGGCCTTGGACTTCCAACATGGCAGGGCACCATGCCCTCTTTCAAGGAAGAAGGGGGAGGGAGGAGGGGTTGTGGGGTAGCGGGAGAGGACCGGGAGAAGGGGAAGAAATGTAAAAATTTTATTTCTTTAATTATGTTTCTGAATGGAAAAAATAAAACAAACAAAAAAAAAACAAAACAAAAAAATAAACAAATCAGAAACTACATTCCACTTAAGATAAAGTAGTTTTTTTATTGCTTTTACTGTTTGGATAGAACATAAAATTATATACAGAATGCATGCATGTCTCTGTTTACATGCATGTCTGGTGCCTGTCAAGGTCAGAAGAGGGCACTGGATGCCTTGGTACTGTGAGCCCCCTGTGGGTGTTAGGAATCAAACTCAAGTCCTCTGTAAGAACAATTAGTGCTCTTAATCTCTAAAGCATTTTCCAACCCTTATATACAGAATTTTAAAAACTATGAGTGATTATGGTACTATAACAACAACTTCAAATAAACAACTTAGTTATTTCAGTTTGACTGCTATGTAGTGCTACCATTTTATTTTTGAAAATGTAATGTCTATATGTGCTTTAATCAATTTTATCATTTTTCTGTACTCTAATTTTCCCCTTTCCCACCCATAACTTTTCTCTCTCCAATAAGTGTGATCATATTTCAACTCCAAAAGTTCACTTAGTGCTACTTCAATGTTCATGCTGTAGAATAATCTATTGAAGCCTGAGTAGAAAGCTGGGCAGTGGTGGCACATGTCTTTAATCCTAGCACTCGGGAGGCAGAGGCAGGCAGAGCTCTGTGAGTTTGAGGCTACCCTGGTCTACAAAAGCTAGTTCCAGGACAGGCTCCAAAGCTGCAGAGAAACCATATCTTGAAATAAATAAATAAATAAATAAATAAATAAATAAATAAATAAATAAATAAAGTATGAGTAGATTTTTGAGAGCTAAAACTCTGAAGAAATCAGACAAATGGATCCTATGAAACTAAAAAGCTTCTGTACAGAAAAGGACATCACCATTTAAGTGAAGAAGCACTTTAAGAATGGGGAAAAGTTTTTCAACTATACAACTAATACAGGATGTGTGTATAGAATTTCTAATAACTCAGGAGATTATACACATATCCCCCACACATAAAATTAAAAATAGGCATGGAAATAAATAGAATTTTCAAAAGAAGAAATACAAGTGACTGAGGTTTTTTTGTAAATGTGCAAGATATTTATTTACCCACAAGGGAAATGTAAATTAAATCTACTTTGAGATTTCTATTTACCTTAGTTAAAATTATTAAATTCCAAAAAAACATAAATTTAATATTAAATAAATTCTGGTACAGATATGGAGAAAGAAGAACTCTTAATCCTTGGTAAGAGTGAAAACTGGTGGAAACACAATTTGCTCCAATACTGAGGGGATTTAAGAGGTGAATGAACAGCCACAGGCGGGATGCCTCACTCTCTAGGACTTCCTAAGTGGGACAAAATCCTGGGCCCCTCCCACAACTCCCTTTGCTTTTCTAGCAAGGCAGCATGGAGTTTCCTGTGGCTAGGATCCCCTCAAACCCAAACCCATCCAGCCTCCATTCAAACTACTAGCCACGCTCTGCCACAAAACCCACCTATCCTCCTGCAACCTTGGTGGAACTCTGAAACACAGCTTGCTCTAATACTGAGGGGACTTAAGAGGGACCAAGAGCTTGCTACAACAGTGAGGAGATTAAGAGAGAGCACCAAGAGAATAAACCAGAAGAGAAAACCAAGAGAACAGGGGTATAGAGATCTCAGAGGCTTTTTGAGACAGACATTGACTTTACAGAGAATACCAAGAAAAACTGTCAAACACTCAGACAGCCACAGCAGGGATTGGACCAAGATACAAAGACACTGCCAGCCCCATTTGAAGAAAGAGATGGTTAGGCGCCAATGCAAGAATTTCTCCAACAACCAAAAAGCAACATGGTAACACCAGAACCCAGCAGTCATACAACAGGAAGACTTGATCATCTTATCCTAGAAGAAGGAAAAGAAAACGACTTTAAATATAACTTTAGAAAAATGATAGAGACATTTAAAGAGAAAACAAAAAACTCCCTTAAACAAATGGAAGAGAAGATGAACAAAAAATTGGAAGAAATTAGTAAATCCCTCAAAGAAACCCAAGAAAACCGAGAAAAAACAATAACGTGAAGGATAAAGTTCAAGACTTGAAGACTGAAATAGAGGTAATAAAGAAAACACAAACCGAGGAAATTCTAGATACGGAATATCTGGGTAAATGAACAGGAACTGCAGAGACAAATATAACAAACAGAATACAAGAGATAGAAGAAAGAATCTCAGGTGCTGAAGATACTATAAAGGAAATAGACTCATTGGTCAAAGAAAACATTAAATCCAACAAATTCTTAACACAAAACATCAAGGAAATCTGGTATACCATGAAAAGACAAAAACTAAGAATAATAGAGGTAGAAGAGGGAGAAGAACTCCAGTTCAAAGGCACAGAAAACATATTCAACAAAAATTGTAGAAGAAAATTTTCCCAACCTAAAGAAGGATATCCCTATGAAGGTACAGATAGCTTACAGAACAGCAAATAGACAGGATCAAAAAAAAAAAATCCTCTCACCATATAATAATGAAAACACAAAACATACAGAATGAAGAAAGAATATTAAGAGCTGCAAGGGAAAAAAGGTCAAAGAATATATTAAGGTAAACCTATCAGAATTACACCCGAATTCTTAATAAAAACCACAAAAGCCAGAAGGTCCTGGAGAGATGTGCTACAGACACTAAGAGTCCATGGATGCAAGCCCAGACTACTATACCCAGCAAATATTTTATTCACCATCGATAGAGAAAACAAGATATTCCATGACAAAAACAGATTTAAACAATATGTATCCACAAACCCAGACTTACAGAAAGTACTAGAAGGAAAACCCCACCCAAGGTAGCTAACTTCACCCACAAAAAGACAGGCATATGATAACCCCCACCAGCATAACCAAAGAAGGGAAACACACAAATGCTACTACCAAAAAATAGCAGGAATTAACAACCAGTGGTCATTAATATTGTTTAATATCAATGGACTCAATTCAACTATTAAAAATGCACAGGCGAAGAGAATGAATATGAAAGCAGTATCTAGCCTTCTGCTGTATATAAGAAACAGTCCTCAACCTCAAAGACAGACACTACCTCAGAGTAAAGGGTTGGAAAAAGGTTTTCCAATAAAATGAACCTA
Organism: Ondatra zibethicus; assembly: GCA_004026605.1. Lineage (NCBI taxonomy): Eukaryota > Metazoa > Chordata > Mammalia > Rodentia > Cricetidae > Ondatra > Ondatra zibethicus. Next base: position 11,958 of record PVIU01022152.1, on the reverse strand, counting down.
AGAAACAATCAAGTGTAGCTATCCTAATATCTGATTTTCAAACTAAAACCAATTAGAAGAGATGGAGAAGGATGCTTTATACTCATAACAGGAACAATTCATGAAGATGCAGTCTCAATCCTGAACATCTATGCCTCTAATACAAGAGCACCTACATAGGTCAAATAAACATTATTAAAACTTAAATCACATATCAAATGCCACACACTCCTATCTCACCAATAGACAGGTCAACCAGACCGAAAATTAACAGAGAAACAAGGGAACTAACAGATGTCATGAATCAAATGGACTTAACAGACATCTGTTAAACATTCCACCCAAACAGAAAAGAATATACCTTCTTCATAGCATCTCATGGAATCTTCTCTAATATTGATCACATATTTGGCAACAAATCAAACCTCCACAGATAAAAAAAAAATGGAGTAACCCCCTGTGTCTTATCAGATCACCATGGATTAAAGTTAGAATTTAACAACAATACTACTCTCAGGAAGCCTACAAACTCATGGAAATTCAACAGTGAACTAATGAACCACCCCTGGGTCAAGGAAGAAATAACAAAAGAAATTAAAGACTTCCTAGAACTCAATGAAAATGAAGGCACAACGTATCCAAACTATGGGACACCATAAAAGCAGTGCTAAGAGGAAAAGTGCATAGCACTAATTACCCACATAAAGAAAACAGAGAAAACTCACATTAGTGATTTAGCAACACACCTGAAAGCTCTAGAACAAAAAGAAGCAGAATCACCAAGGAGGAGTAGAAGACTGGAAATAATCAAATTGAGGGCTGAAATTAACAAAATAGAAACAAAGAAAACAATAAAAAGATTCAATGAAACAAAGAGCTGATTCTTTGAGAAAATCAACAAGATAGACAAACCCTTATCCAAACTAATAAAAAGGCAGAGAGAGAACATCAAAATTATCAAAATCGGAAATGAAAAAAAGGACATAACAAGAGACACTGCGGAAATTCAGAGAATCATTAGGTGATACTACAAAAACCTGTACTCCACAAAATTGGAAAATATAAAAGAAATGAACAATTTTTAGATAGATTTTATACACAAAAATTAAATCAAGCCAGGTGAGCAATTTAAATAGACCTATAAACTGTAAGGAAATAGAAGCTGTCATCAAAAACCACCCAACCAAAAAAAAGTCCAGGACCGGATAGTTTTAGTGCAGAAATCTACCAGAACTTCCAAGAAGAGCTAATATCTATTCTTCTCAAAGTGTTCCACATAATAGAAACAGAAGGGACATTGCCAAACTCGTTTTATGAGGTTACAGTTATTTTGATACCAAAACCACGCAAAAACTCAACCAAGAAAGAGAATCACAGACCAGTCTCACTCATGAACATGAATGCAAAAATACTGGCAAACCAAATCCAAGAACACACCAAAAAGAGCAATAATCAACTTCATACAGAAAACAAAAAACAAAGGATAGCCAAGAAAATATGGTACAATAAAGGAACTTCTGGAGACATCACCATCCCTGACATCAAGCTCTATTACAGATATACAGTAATGAAAACAGCTTGATATTGGCATAAAAACAGAGACTTTGACCAATGGAATCAAATCGAAGACCTGGATATTAATCCACACACCTATGAACACCTAATTTTTGACAAAGAAGCTAAAATTATGCAATGGAAAAAATATCTTCAAGAAATTGTGCTGGCATAACTGGATGTCAACATTCAGAAGAATGAAAATAGATCCATATTTATCGCCATGCAACAAACTCAAGTGCAAAGTGGATTAAAGACCTCAATATAAATCCAACCAGACTGAACCTGATAGAACAGAAAGAGCGAAGTAGCCTTCAATGCATGGGCACGGGAGACCACTTCCTAAATATAATGCCAGTAGCACAGACACTGAGAGCAACAATAAATAAATGGGACTTCCTGAAACTGAGACGCTTCTGTAAAGCAAAGGACACAGTCAATAAGACAAAAAGGCAGCCTACTGAATGGGAAAAGATCTTCACCAACCCCACATCAGACAAAGGACTTATGTCCAAAACATATAAAGAACTCAGGAAATTAGACATTAAAATTCTAAATAGCCCAATTAAAAATTGGGTACTGAACTTAACAGAGAATTCGCAACAGAATAATCTCAAATGACCAAAAGATACTTAAGGAAATGTTCGTTCAACATCCTTAGCTATCAGGAAAATGCAAATCAAAACAACTGTGAGATACCATCTTACACCTGTCATAATAGCTAAGATCAAAAAAACCAATGATAGCCTATGCCTTACCCTCTTTGAGGATTGGATGGGGGTTGGGTGGGAGGGTATGTGGAGGCAATGGGAGGAGGGAGGAGTTGGAACTTGGATTGGCATATTTTAAAAAATCTAATAAAAAAGTGAAAATTGGTGAACACCACATGAATATCAGTGTGAAAGCTACTCAAAAAGCATATATATCATCTGAACTAACTATACCACTTAAGAATATATTCCCAAGGACTATATATCTTACTAAAGAAATACTTGTTCAACCAGCTTCATTCACAGATGCTCTAATTCACAATACACAAGAAATAGAAAGAACATAGATTTACATCAACTTTTGATGAAAATGTTGAATATAAACACAATAAAATATTATTCAGTTCTTAAAAAAATGAAATGATAAAAATCTCAGGTAAAAGGATGAATCTAGAAATAATAGTTCTAATTGGGGTAACACAGACTCTAAAAGACAGAAATTGCATGTTCTTTCTTATATGTAGATGCTAGCTTTGAATCTTTATATTAATATGTTTAAATTGGAATACCCATAGAAGTTAAAAAACTAGTAAATGACTATAAGGAGTGTTTCATGGGAAGGAGAATAAGGTACAGGTTGTATGGGGAATAATAGAGCAAGAAAGACTACTTAGGTTATGAGCTCAAACAGTAGGATAGAAAATAGAAAATATAGATAGATAACTAACATTCAAAATCATATCAAAAAGTAGTCATGTAACATCTTCTTAAAGTATATACATATGTATACATAAAATATCCTTAAAAGGACCTAAATTGATACAATGCCTCTCCAAGGTACCATAGTCTATCAGACAAAATGTTCATGGTGAGAAATACAGGTCATTTCTTTATAAGTTGATGGTTAGTTGGATCCCATAGTCTTTCCAATATATTAAAGGATATTGTTATTGATCTTTCTTACCTTCAATGATTTGATAGTAAGAACCTGTTGTTGAAGGTGCAAACATTAAGTGAGATAGGGAATGGCCAAATCAAGCTGGTAAGATCCTTAATGCTTCATCCCTACTTGATAGCTTTCATATTGCTAGAATGTGCCATCCAAGCTACATAAGGAAAAGCATAATCAACAATCTCAGCCAGTTGTAAAAACAGAGAGTTGCAGTAATGACTGCCCACTGGTCCAGAGGAGACATAAATGCTCTGAGAGTTGCCAACCACTTTCTAATTGTACTTAAAGACTGCCATGCAAGACAAAATTTACACTTATTACAATTAATTGGGCCTAAAAGCCATAGCATGGTAGGTTATTGATGTGTAATGTCCTTCTGTATATGTATTGCTTTTATTAGTTAGTGAATAAAGCTGTTTGTGCCAATGGCTTAAAAGAATATAGCTAGGCAGAAAATCTGAACTGAGAGAGAGAGTAGGCAGAGTCAAAGAGACACCATGTAGTTACTCAAGGAGAAGGACATGCCAGAAACTCACTGGTAGGCCACAGCCTTGTGGCAATCACAGTTTAATAGAAACAGGTTAATTTAAGATGTAAGAGTTAGTTAGTAAGAAATCTGAGCTAATAGGCCAGTGTTGTAATTAATATAGTTTCTGTGTGATTATTTGGATCTGGGTGACCAGGAACAAATGAGAAGTCTCTGTTTACAGGTTATAGGCTGTACGTAATAACCTGCTATCTTAATTCTGCTAAATGAACATGAGTTCTAGTCTTCCATCTCACATTCCTCGTCAGAGAAGCTACTTTTTCTGTATGTGGTGACTAGTAGAGATACCCAATGATGGTCAAGATGCAGATAAAAAGAGACAGTGGTATGCTCAGCTCTATTTAGGCCATTTATATGATGTTTTCCTCATGGCTTAGGAATCATCATGGAGCAGTAAGTGAAAAGATTTTAAGAGTCAGGAGGAGTATATGTCTGTAGCGAATATGTATTTTCTTGACATTGTTGGATAGTTGTATATGTAAATTCAAAGTGCCTGAGACTGCCTATTCAAGTCTTGCACAAGAGGGATGGTAGAGGAGTTCGTGAAGCCCTACCCTTAGCTGAGGAACTATTGGGAGCTGATGCTGGGAGATGGAGAAACAATATTCTGGCATTTGTAACCTCTATTTCCTAAAGTATGATTTTATTTTTCTCTGTTTTTTCATAGCTCTCTCCTGGCAGCTATCAAGATCTTCTGCTTGCCTGCTCTACTTTTTTCTCTCAAACTCTAATAAAGCTTCCCTTGATTTCTCTTCCAAGTCTGTTTCTAAAATTTATCTACTAAATTAAGAACCCATAAAAGTGATCCTATAATAATGGGGTTGTTTACATTTATGACTTTTGAGAAGCCTACATTCTGATATCTATAATTGGTGGACTAATCAACATTCCCATCAGCCATACATAATATGTTTTTTTCTTCAAATCTTTGATAGCATTTACTATTTTTACTATCTTATTTTCCTTGATAAACATTCTGACAGAGATGAGATTGAATTTCAATGTGGGTTTGATTAGCAATTTCCCAGTAGGAAGCATGTTGACAATTTTTCTATATATTTATTGGCCATTTGCATTTCCTTTGAGAATTATCTCTTTGATGCATTTGTCTGTTTAATATGTTATTTGTCCTTTTGGTCACTGTTTTTAAGCTAGTTTGACATTAAGTTATTCCATACTATAATAAATAAGACATTTTATATTTATCTTTGTTGATAGGGATACACAGTGGTTTGATTAAGAATGCTCCCATTATCTTAGGTATTAGAACATTTGGTCCTGAATTGGTGGTGCTGTCTGTGGAGGTAATGTGGTCTTGCTGGAAGAAATAAATCACTGGATGCAGGTTTTGAGAGTCCATAGCCTTAATCCACTTTCAGTTCACTCTCTCTTTCACATTTGTAGTTGAAGATATGGTCTCAGCTTCCTGCCTCTACCACCATACCTGATCCTTTTTTCTGCTATGCCTTCTCCAACAAAATGGTTTCCTATTCTGGAATTAGAATATATATTAAAGATTTTCTTACATAAGATGCTTTTAGTCATGCTGTTTTATAACATAAATATAAGACAGTGTTTTTCATTTTATGAAACTGCTTTACAACCTAGAAATACCAATGAGGTATAATTTTCTGGCACAACCCATTTTTGTGTTACATGTTTATGTACTCAAAAAGTCCCTTACTGAATGTAATAGCTTATAGACTCTTGTTGTTTATAATGCTCAATTCCTGAGATCTAATTCAAAATGAATGACTTATTCCCACTTGTTTCCCTGACAGCCTAGCCTATGGTGTATATACTGGGGAATTATGTTAACTGCCCAAACTCTGGGAAGTTATGGGGTACACAACACCACTGAGTAGCAAACTGTCTGCTGCTCAAAAGCCCCATTTAAATGTTTAAGTGTTAGGTAGCAAGACCTCTTAAAAAAGCCATGCCATGTCACTAGCACTGAGCCAACCTAAGAGGACAGAGACATCAGGAAGCCACCTTTCTCTCTGTGTTTTGAACTTTTTCAAAAAACTTTTTTCAGTCTTCATGTGGATGTACGTGGCCTCAGACATTGGATGTTATTTGTTAGCAGAAAATTTTGTCCTGCCAGCGAACTCCCAAATAAACATACAGAGACTTACTATAATTATAATACTCAGCCAATAGCTTAGACTTATTACTAACTAGCTTTTACAACTTCAATTAACCCGTATTTCTTATCTTTGCTCTACCATGTGGCAGTACCTTTATTCAGCATAGCATGTTCATCTCCTGCTTTCTCTGCTTCTGTCTTGTGATTCTGACTTTCTTCTTTCCTGCTCTCTCTTTTTATCCACAAGTCCTCCCTAACCTCTACCTCCCTATTTATTGGCCATTTGTCCCTTTATTAAATCAATGAGAACAATAGATATTCCCCATGTCCACAAAGATTGTTCTACAGCAGTGGCACTTTTAGATGTATACCTGAAAAATACTTTTTTCCTCATTCTAAAGTTTATTTATTCATTCACCTAACTGTTTTCTTCATGGTACAGACTTTTTAAAAATTATTGTACATCCTTGTGCTGAGTAATTGTTTTTTCTTGCTACTGATTTTAAAAAAATTCTTTACATACTTTAAATATTAACCACCTCATCAAATGGATACTGTGTACTTAACAAAAGAGAACAGAAATAGTAATAATTTACAAATGTCATTTCAGGAACAGCTCATGTGGTCCTGGATGATATTTATAATTATCTTCCTCTACTATGCATTCTATATCACTTACACCTTCAACAAGCACATGAACGAGTCTTGTTTCTTCTCTTGGAGGCAAGACTTTCATCTCTGAAGGATCTGGGATTTACGATATCCTACATGGATTGGGTTGTTGGGGTTTCCCATTGACCTTAATAACAGGAAATATTAAAACCAGGAGATACCCTAAGGAGTCTCCTGTACTCCAGATATGATTAAGCAGCCCATATTCTTGATAATTTTGACTTAAGAACATTATAAACTCAAAGTGGCCAAGTGAAAGTCTTAGCTTTCAGTTCAATAGTATATTTTTGTTTCTCTTGACAGAAACACTTTCCCTTCTGGAACCTAAACTTCTAGGTCAGGAACACATATTGTTATGGGAACTGATAGAAAAGTAGACTCTGGTGGGTGAACTCATACCCATTTCTACCCCTTAATTTCTGGAGCTATATATTCTAGCTATAGGAAAACAGTAAAATTCTAGTAGGCATTGTATCAGGGCTCTTTGTCTGACAGCTTTGATGTGCTAGCCTAGTCTACAATTCATTTAATGCCAGAATACTACTGTTCAGAACAGTCTACAATCTGAGGAGGGGAAACCTTAGTCCAGGGCTTGGGGTTAATAATTTTTGAGGTTCTGAAAGATTGGAGAGACCTGTGTTAGAGCCCAGTGCAACAAGAAGAAGATGGCACAAAATAACAAAGTTGAGTCAGATGGGAGGGTAAGAAGTACAAAAATTATCTAGTACTTAGATAGTTGTTTTATAAATAACACATGAATCATTTCATTGCATGATGAGAGCAGCAATGTGCCTCTAGAGCCATACTAATTAGGTTCTTCATAGGTGGGAACTGCACAGATAACACTCCTTAACAGAGAGAAGAACCCAGAAGAAGAAGAAATCGACTTTAAACGTAACATCATGAAAGTGATAGAGAACTTTAAAGAAGAGGTGAAAAACTCCTTTGAAGAAAGGGATGAGAAAACTAACAAAAAGTTAGAAGAAATGAATAAATTCCTCAAAGATACCCTAGAAAACCAAGAAAAAGCAATCAAACAGGTAATGGAAACAGTTCAAGACTTAAAAACTGAAATGGAGGCAATGAAGAAAACAAAAACCAAGGGAAGGTTGGAGATGGAAAATCTGGGTAAATGAACAGGAACTGCCGAGACAAGTATAACCAACAGACTACAAGAGATAGAAGAAAGAATCTCAGACACTGAAGATACTATATAGAAAATAAACTCATTGATCAAAGAAAACAACAAATCCAACAAATTCTATACACAAAACACCAAGGAAATCTAGGACACCATAAAAAGACCAAACCTAAAAATAATATTGGTAGAAGAAGGAGAAGAAGCACAGCTCAAAGGCCCAGAAAATATATTCAACAAAATTATAGAAGAAAACTTTCCCAACCTAAAGATGGATGTGCCTATGAAGGTACAAGAAGCATACAGAATACCAAATAGACTGGATCAAAAAAAGACATCTCCTCGCCATATAATAATCAAAACACAAAACATACAGAACAAAGAAAGAATACTAAGAGCTGCAAAGGAAAAAAGCCAAGTAACATATAAAGGTAAACCTATCAGAACTACAACTAATTTCTCTATGGAAACCATGAAAACCAGAAGGTCTTCAATAGATGTGCTGCAGACACTAAGAGACCATAGATGCAAGCCCAGACTACTATACATAGCAAAGCTTTCTTTCACCATCGATGGAGAAAACAAATCATTTCAGGATAAAAACAAATTTAAGCAATACATAGCCAAAAACCCAGCCTTACAGAAAGTGCTAGAAGGAAAACCACAACTAAAGGAAGCAAACAACACACGTAATAACACAGACATCTAACAGCCCTCCACTGGCACAACTCAAAGAAGGGAAACACACAAACTCTACAACCACAAAAATATAACTGCAGTTAATAACCTCTGGTCATTAATATCACTTAATATCAATGGACTCAATTCACCTATAAAAAGGCACAGGTTAAGAGAATGGATACAAAAACAGGATCCAACATTCTGTTGTTGACAAGAAATGCACCTCAACCAAAAAGACAGACGTTATCTCAGAGTAAATGGTTGGGAAAAGGTTTTTCAATCAAACAGCACTAAGAAACAAGTGGGTGTGGCTATACAAATTTCGAAAAAATCGACTTAAAACTAAAATCAAGCAGAAGAGATGGAGATGGACATTTTATACTCTTAAACGGAATAATCCATCAGGATGAAGTCTCAATCCTGAATATATATGCCCCTAATAAAAAATCATTCAAATATTTAAAGGAAACATTACTAGAACTCAAAGACACATCAAACCACACACACTAATAGTAGGAGATTTCAACACTCCTTTCTTACCAATGGACAGGTCAACCAGACAGAAACTTAACAAAGAAATAAGAGAACTAACAGATGTAATGAATCAAATGGACTTAATAGACATCTATAGAACATTCCACCCAAACAGGAAAGAATATACCTTCTTCTCAGCATCTCATGGAACCTTCTCAAAAATTGATCACATACTCGGTAACAAAGCAAACATCCACAGATACAAACAAATTGGAGTAACCACAGGTGTCTTATCAGATCATCATGGAGTAAAGTTAGAATTTAACAACAATTCCTCCCACAGAATGCTTACAAACTCATGGAAACTGAACATTCAACTACTGAACCACTCCTGGGTCAAGGAAGAAATAAAGAAAGAAATTAAAGTCTTCCTTGAATGCAACGAAAATAAAGACACAACATAACATAAACCTATGGGACACTATGAAAGCAGTGCTAAGAGGAAAGTACATAGTACTTAGTGTACACATAAAGAAAACAGAGAAAGCAAACATTAGAGACTTAACAGCACACCTAAAAGCTCTAGAGAAAAAAAGAAGCAGAGTCACGCAGGAGAAGTAGAAGACTGGAAATATTCAAACTGAGGGCTGAAATCAACAAAATAGAGACACAGAAAACAATCCAAAGAATCAATGAAACAAAGAGCTGATTCCTTGAGAAAATCAACAAAATCGACAAACCCCTATCCAAACTAATGAAAAGGCAGAGAGAAAACACTCATATTAACAAGATCAGGAATGAAAGAGAATTACTGACCAATCTCACTCATGAATATAGGTGCAAAAATTCTCAATAAAATACTGGCAAACCTAATCCAAGAACACATAAGAGAAATCATTCATTATCATCAAGTAGGCTTCATCCCAGAGATGCCGGGCTGGTTCAACACATGGAAATCTATCAATGTCATCCATCATATAAATAAACTGAATGAAAAAAACATATGATCATTTCATTAGATGCTGAAAAAGCACTTGACAAAATTCAACACCCCTTTATGATACAGGTCTTGGAGAGATTATGGATACAAGTTTCATATCTAAATATAATAAAAGCAATATACAGCAAGCCGACAGCTACCATCAAATTAAATGGAGAGAAACTCAAAGCGAATCCACTAAAATCAGGAACAAGACAGGGCTGGCCACTCTCCACATATCTATTTAATATAGTGCTTGAAATTCTAGCAATAGCTATAAGACAGAATAAGGAAATCTTGGGGATTCGAATTGGAAAGGAAGAAATCAAACTCTCGTTATTTGCAGATGATATGATAATGTACACAAAAGACCAAAACTCTACCAAAGAAATTCTACAGCAGATAAATACCTTCAGTGACGTGGCAGGATACAAGATCAACTCAAAAAAATCAGTAGCCCTCCTATACAGAAAGGATAAAGAAACAGAGAGGGAAATCAGAGAAACATCACCTTTCACAATAGCCACAAATAGCATAAAGTGTCTTGGGGTAACACTAACCAAGGAAGTAAAAGATCTATTTGACAAGAACTTTAAGACCTTCAAGAAAGAATTCTAAGAGGATATCAGAAAATGGAAGGATCTCCCATGCTCCTGGATTGGTAGGATCAATATAGTAAAAATGGCAATTCTACCAAAGGAAATCTATAGATTCAATGCAATCCCCATCATAATCCCACCAAAATTCTTCCAAGACCTTGAGAGAACAAAAACTAAGTTTATATGGAAAAATAAAAAGCACAGGATAGTCAAAACAATCCTATACAATAAAGGAACTTCAGGAGGCATTACCATCCCTGACTTCAAACTCTATTACAGAGCTACAGTAATGAAAACAGCTTGGTATTGGCATAAAGACAGAGACGTTGACCAATGGAATCAAATCAAAGACCCGGATATTAATCCACAAACCTATAAACACCTCCTTTTTGATAAAGAAGCTAAAAGTATACAATGGAAGAATGAAAGCATCTTTAACAAATGGTGCTGGCATAACTGGATGTCAACCTGTAGGAGAATGAAAATAGATCCTTAACTCTCTCCATGCACAAAACTCAAATCCAAATGGATTAAAGACCTCAATATAAATCTGACCACACTTAACCTGATAGAAGAGAAAGTGGGAAGTAGCCTGCAACACATGGGCACAGGAGACCACTTCCTATGTAAAACCCCAGTAGCACAGACAATAAGAGCAACAATGAACAAATGGGACCTCCTGAAACGGAGAAGCTTCTGTAAAGCCAAGGACACTGTCATTAAGTCAAAAAGGCAACCTACTGAATGGGAAAAGATCTTCACTAACCCCACATCAGACAATGGTCTGATCTCCAAAATATACAAAGAACTTAAGAAACTAGACATTAAAATGCTAAATTACCCAATTGAAAAATGGGGTAATGATCTGAAGAGAGAATTCTCAACAGAAGTTCAAATGGCCAAAAGATACTTAAGGTCATGTTTAACTTCCTTAGCAATCAGGGAAATGCAAATCAAAACAAATTTGAGATACCATCTTACACCTGTCAGACTGGCTAAAATCAAAAACACCAATAATAGCCTATGCTGGAGAGGATGTGGAGTAAGGGGAACACTCATCCTTGGCTGGTGGGAACGCAAACTTGTGCAACCACTTTGGAATTCAGTGTGGTGGTTTCTCAGGAAATTGGGAATCAACCTACCTCAGGATCCAGCAATACCACTCTTGGGAATATACCCAAATGATGCCCAATCATATTACAAAAGTATTTGTGCAACTATGTTCATAGCAGCATTGTTTGTAATAGCCAGAACCTGGAAACAACCTAGGTGCCCCTCAATGGAAGAATGGATCAAGAAAGTGTGGAATATATACTCATTAGAATACTACTCAGCGGTAAAAAACAATGACATCTTGAATTTTGCATGCAAATGGATGGAAATAGAAAATGCTATCCTGAGTGAGGTAACCCAAACCCAAAAAGACGATTATAGTATGTACTCACTCATTAGTGGACCCTAGCCATAAAACAGAGGACACTAAGCTTATAGCTCACAACCCAGAGAAGCCAAGTAGCAAGATGAACCCAAGAAAAACATATATAGATCCTCTTGGAAATTGGAAACAAACAAGATTGCCAGGCAAAA
>PVIU01022151.1:0-21228 GCA_004026605.1 Ondatra zibethicus | reverse complement strand
CACACAAACACACATAATGCCAGTATTGTAGATTTCTCTAAGGAACACAATATTCACTCACACTGATAAACATTCCAAAACATTGAATTAAATGGCAAGTCACCAAGCTGTAACTTCATGGGCATCAGAGCTCCAAAAGACAGAGGATCAAGGAAGATCAGAACCAGCCGAACAGACTGGAATCTGTCTTGTGTAGGATTTTCAAAGATCCTTTTCCTGTGCCTTTAACATTCCCTCTGGACTCAGTTTCAGCTTTGGGGTGAGTGACACTTCCTAGTTGGGAAACCTGTGTCTTCCATCTGCTCTTATCAGGGCATATTCAACATTACTTACACATCCTGTACTTTCTAGGTTGCCATTGTCACAAGCAGAAAACTGCCACTACAGATTTATTAACAAATGCACCTCAGTAGCCCCTCGTCAGGGAATAGGCTGTCACAGATGCTCAGGATGAGAAGGCTGCTTTGTACTTCAGTGCTCTTTATTAGAGAAATAAAGACATAAAGAGAATTTCTTAATCCATATAATACCTGTCATAGAACATAAAAAGAAAAACCTTTACATTTTCATTTAACACTAAACCAATTTCCTCCATGTCATCTGCCTTCCTATATGGTTAGCATTGTGTGCCTCATGCTACAATGTGACAGGAATAAAGAAGTCTTTGGTTTAGTTCAAGTTCTTTCTGACAACTCCCTTGTCACAGTTTTTTGAAAGAAATCCAAAATGTAATACTAGGTTTGTATACTCACTCTTCCATGCTTTCAGAGGATAGTGATTTTTAAAATCTGAGGCACTGAAACGTGAGGAATCGGTTCTTGAACTTCTGGTCTTTCAGAGAGACCTGGAGAATTCAGTGAGCTCCAAGTCTCTGGGCCACACCACTGAGATTCCCTAACTCAGTGGATCCAGAATGCAGGCTTGGAAATTTCATTTGCTTTGCTTCTCTTTGGAAGGTAGACCAGGAGCTCATATATGCTGGTGTCCTATCACTGAGCTGGAGCTGCAGCCTGAGTCTAAGAAGATATATTTCCAGCTACCAGGAGAAGATGAGATTATTGACCTCTGCTGACATCCATTTTGGAAGCTCCACTGTCATAGGGTTAATACAGGTGTTAGGATCAGTAATAACAAAAAGGTTTTGGTGGCGGCTGTGGTTTGGATGTGATAGGTCCTCCAAAAGTTTGTGTGCTAGATGCCTGCTGCCCAGGGTGAGGTCACTGAGTTGGTGGAAGCCTGAAGTGGTGGAGCACAGAAGGAAGTCACTACAGAGCTAATGAAGTGACTACTCCCTTAATGTCTCTGAGAATCAGACTAATTACCAAAGAGTTTAACTGGATACTAGAGCACAGTGATACAGAGGCAGGCTAGAGTGCTGAAGACATGCTCAGAGACTAAATGCACTTGCACCACTTGCAGAGTACCCAGGTTTTGGTCCCATCTCCTCACATTAGGAGTATCAGAAATACCTGTAACACTAGTTTCATTGGGGGTACTAAACTCTCGCAGACACCTACATGCATGTGTCCCACACACATAAAATCAAGCACACACTCAGACACACAAAATAAATAATTCAAACAAGGAAACTAGGTGATAGTGCATAATCTATCTTTTCTGTTTAAATTGCTTGTGTTTGCCCCATGCCAGTCACATGACACAATACAGGGAATAGACTCTTACCAGATGTCAAAGAGCTGTGGCTGTCTGAGCTTAGACTTTCAGCCTCCACACCAGGAGCCAAGACAAATCTCTTTTGGTGAGTTATGTACAAGGTCTTTTGAATAAATTCTAAATTTTTTTAATTTTTTAAAACAATTTAACAATTAATTTTTTTTACTTTTGAGAGAATTAGAAAAAATGCTTAGAAAGAAAAACAGTAGCCAATACCATCCTATTGTTACAGGAATGGCATCATGTAGGTGATACAGGTCAGATTCTAAGACCATACACATAATTTGGAAGCCTCTAAACCTATATAGCTCCTCACCAACCACCCATGAACCTTGACCTAGTAGCTATTTTTTTTCCAGCAGCAGCTACAAAATTGAGTTCTATTTTTCCTGTTTCTCATCTACTGGTAAAAATCTGTTGGAGAATTTTGTCAAGGGAAAGAGTAAGGGGAGTGGGAAAGCTACTGATGTTTCTCAGATAAGCAAGGACTGGGGAGTGGAGAGGGAACATCTAGATTCTTAAGAAGACTTATCAATAAGGCTGTGTGTTAATGAAGACCTCCGAGCTTTCTTGCTCAGAGAGCTAGAGAGTGGAAAACAGGCAAACCAAGATCTTAAATACAATCCAATAAAAAAATGAATATCCTCCATTAACTTACTCAGGTCCTAGCATCCCATGAGGATAGAGCTAAGATGCTGCAGTTGCTATGGATAATCCAACATTAGTCATCAGGGGGGATTTTATAAGAGCAGAGAAAACTTTTATTACTATGCATTCCAATTTACTGACTGAAGTGATGCTATTTATTATCATTCACTAGCAGAAGGGAAAGTGGCTACCTCTTTAATATGGAAAGCAATTAGACTTCATCTAAATTAGTGTAGCTGAACTGGAGTACTTGATGCTTAGAATGCATTTCCATGCTTATGAGGGCTTGGTTTATTATTTAATAACTAGAGACTTGAAAATCTGTTCCCTACTCTGAGTACAATCTCCCCTTTGTGGTTTCTATGACGACTCTCCCCTTTATTTTAGAACACATTAAAATCAGATATGTGGCTGTTGCTCCAGTAACAGGTCCCACTTCTGGAAAAAAAATAAAAATATTTGCACCAAATGCATTTTCCCTATTCTTACAGGTACTGAGCAACTTCTTGGTGGATTTGAGTTTCTTCTCTCATCCAGACATGGTATGTTTAATGTTCTTTTCACTCTCCCAAAAGATGTGGAGAGCTACTTCATGTTTCTGCTGAGAGTATCTCAGTTCTAAGGCAGGAACAGTTTCAGGTAATGCCAAACGAGCATAGCCAAGCACCAGGCTACAAGCGCCATTTGAAATTCTTTAATATACAAGCTTACTATATTTAAGAATTCCAGTAGGTAGAAGCAGGACGCCTGTGTTGATGAGGAGACCACAGTAGATTCATTTGTACACACACACACACACACACACACACACACACACACACACACTTCTTGTAGATTACCAAGCTATGTTATGAGCCAGTGTAGTCTAGCATCCTGAGTCTTCCATTTCATTTTCTTCCAATGAAAATAAAAGAAAACCATAAGCATCCAGTCAGCCACTTATTAAAGCTCATTAATTTATAGAAACACATGTAGCTACACTGGGAGAGATATCCCAGTCCACACATGCTTGCTGCATAAGAATGAATACCTGAGTTTGAACTCCAAAACTAACATGAGGAAGCCAAGATGATGGGACATACCCACAACCCCAGTGTTGGGGAGGTGAAGGTAGGAGGATTCCTAGGGTTCCCTAACTATCCTGCTTCATCAAATCAGCCAGCCCTAGACCAGTGACAGAAACTGTCTAAAAAATAAAGCAGTGACTGAAAAATGATTCCTGAGGTTAATAACAGGCCTCTATATGCACATATACACATAGGAAAACAAATATATCTGTTTATATTTAATATATTATACATTATTAATATTGCCACTTAAATATTTCTAGTTATTAACCCGAGACAAATGATACAGCTAAGTGTTTAGTTGACCAATACTACAAATATCAATACACACCTTAATCCCCAAAGATGGTTGGCTCCTGATTACCTCTGATTCCATGGCAACACAATTAAAATTATTCAGGGGACACGGTGTGAGATGGCTTCGTGAATGAAAAGGCAGAGTCTCAAGGCAGCGCATTCCTCGAATAAGCAGTCATCCAGTTATGTGCTCTTCATTATATAATGTCAGGAATGATTGTGGTCAGATCCTTTTCAAACATGGACGAGCTCATGCTTTGCCTGAATCTCATTCACACTTTGGGGCTGAGACTGATAGCAAGTGATGCCAACTTTCCCAAGTATTCAGATGAGTAGTGATTAACATCACAAAATTGTGGAGCACTAAGAAAGAAATTGAAGACTTATACTATGTCCTTATTAAATTGGGAACCCTTTCCATCCACTCAGAAAAATTAAAGTATGTAGATCTTGGTTATAAAATGTCCACTTTATATTCAATTAGTTCTTCGCCTAGTTAAAATCAGCTGTCTTACCTCTCTCAGCTGATATTCGTGATGATCTCAATGTAAAAGGTGGAGAGTCTATGATCACTGGATTCTATAATCATCTCCTGGGGATTAGGACCCCTAAGCTGTCTTCCTACTTTCACAAATCTTCTATATCACAGTCGAGGCACACAAGACACATCCTCACTCCTTCCCTTAAATATATATAGCTGTAGAAATTACATTTTTACATAGCTCTTTTTCTATTGTTATTTCCCCTTTTCTTCAAGACTACTCCAAACCACTGACCAAGATTCCATGATCAGCCTCATCTTATCTCATTTTCAGGAATATTTATTACAACACTTATAAGATATAACATGACAGCTGCTAAATTATGGGTTAAAAAAAATAACTGGAGTCAGGGGAGTCTAGATTTAGATCCCAGACCTATTCTGTCCATGCTCCCTGACCTCATACATGTTAAATCGTTTCTCTCTGCCTGTTCTCTTACTTGTTAAATAGTGACACAGTTAATAACATTTCTTATGAAAAACAAAACAGAATGACTGACACATCCGTAATTTTAGCAACAAGGCCTGGTATGTGTTTGGTGTAAAATACATACTCAATACACTGGCGAACAGGAACATCAGCTCAGGATTAAGCTGCATTTTGTGTCTGCCAGGTGCCAAGTGACTGGACATGTTGCTCAAGACACTGAAAAAGTGGTTCTCAGATTATTCTCGTGTCCCCAATCCTCGGTATATTTTACATGTCTGCCATGTCTATATTGTCACAGGGAAGCAAGTCACCGCTGTTCTTTGATAATTTCACAACTAAAAGGAAATGCATCATTTAGAGGGCCCAGACAATACATGTGGGGTGGTTCTGCTGTAGTAATTCAAATGAAGGTCAAAATCTTTAATAGTTTAAAAGCAGTCTTTTCCAAGTTGGTAGACTCTTAGAATCACCTGGGGAAGCCTGTGATAAACACAAGCTTCTACTCTTCACCAGAAACTTAAACTTCAAGAGATGGGCTCATAAAAAAATATGGTGCCCACATAATTTGGATAATGAGACTACTTTAGAAACAAATGTTTAATGATAGAATGAGATCATGGGAGGAACCTGGTGTAATTTCACCTAGAGGACAAACTTTCCCTTAGTCAACCCTTGACAAGTTTCTTTACTTCATTGTATGACTGTGGTGCACAAAGACAACAAGGGTTGGAAAATCAAATCCATGATGAACGCTAGCTGAAAGGTCCCAACCCTGTAAAGGATGTGCGCTTGTACTTATGGATACTATGGACAATTGCTCATTGCTATTTCAATCAATGATCCTTTATACCTAAAATGTAAAGCAATTTCTAGAAAGTTAAAATCCTAGAAGCATAATAAAGTCATGGATGAGTACACTTTGGTTTGTGTCATCACTTCATCTTCTAGAATCACTTACCTTTGAGAGCCTTTCCTTGCCTGCTTTGCCCGAAGTTGAAGGGTGTCCTAGGTTGCCAGGTGTGGTGAACTAACCTCCAGACACTGAGAAAAGTGTGACGGTTGGACTCTTATGCATACAGGAAGAAATTTCAAATGTGAGGAAATAAATACAAACATAAGGATGACATGAGAAGAACACTTGCAGATTGAGGAGTGACTTCAGAAATAGTCCACACACACCTGCTCTTAGAGGAAACCTGCACTGGGGTTTTAAAAAGACAACTTCTGCTTGGGTGCTGGAACTCCAAACTCAGGTATTCATGCAGTGAGGCAGGACACTTTACAAACCAACCCATCTCGCAGCTCTAAGACTTAGTTGTGAGAAGAGGTGTCATTAGACACGGAGGGAAGGGCATCTTTTCAAACTGGGTTTGTTGCTAATTTCTCCCAAACTTCTGAACTGGGCCTCAGGGGATAATACTCCTTAAAATCGCCCCCTCATATTCTGAGGAACTGGATCAAAGGAAAATTAAAAGGCCTTCAAACCAAGCTTAGAGTCAAAGTCCCTTTGACACTTGCTTATTTCTCCTTCTTCTAGGGCAGTGAGAAGCTTTCTCCAAAATTCTGCTTAAGGTCTGAACCTGCCAAGTAAGAGGAAATTAAGCATATCCCTTTCCTGAGCTGTTATGGAGGAAGCACATATCACAGCAAAAGACAAAAGACATACCTGGACAGACTTGCCCCATACCGCTGTCCTCTATCTCAGTTCCACAGGTAATCAACAACACATCATTGTTTGTTCTAAAGTCAGCCGTTGTCTTCTGTCACTGTATGATTCCCCATCCAAATATGAACTAAGAGCAACCTTGTTCAGTTTATAATCTGGTGTGTTTCTGGTGTATTCAGTAAATACATTGACCTCCCTAAAGATCTGTTACTACTCATGTATAAAGTGCTGCCAATGCCCATTCTCCCCACACCACCACAGAAGCAGGGGAGTGGAAGTTCTAATAACATTTACCTACTGGGTAATCAGTCTCCTGGGATTTTTCCCATGCTGGAATCTTCCTTCCTTTCCATGAATCTTTCTCCCACCCTCCTTATTGATCTTAATCCATTTGATGCTTCAAACCTTCAGTGGATGGAAGGAGAATTTTCTTCATAAGCAAAAATTAGAATCAATCCTTCTAAATGTATATTAAATTCTATGTCCCTTAATGCCTTTAACCTATTTCCCCCTTTCGTCTTCACATAAACTCTTGAAATATCACAATATAGAGCTTGCTCCTGTTCTCATGTCTAGCCAAATAACACACAGCATACATTCTGGAGCAACTCCAGGCAGTTTGGCCTGAAAGCCATATTTTCCTGTAGCTTCTTAATCAGTTATGCATTGGTGGGCAAAGGATAGATTTACATACTCTTCCCCATCCAAAGGCCTGCACATATTTTCTACAGAAAAGTCATCATTCTAAGTTTAAGGGCACATTATTCCACAAACTGACTTGCAGAATTAACGCCCACTGCTGCTGACATCTATGTGAGATGTCCTTTACATATTTTAGGAAACCAAGCACTTCATATGTAATATTCATCTGCAGATCTTTCCCTGAGACACAGAAATATTGATTACCACTTTTTTGAATTTCTGTGATCAATGGTAGGTTAATGGGTAGGGCACAGGTTAGAAGACAGTTAACTATTAGTTGAGTTTCTTTGGCTAGGTCACTAAATCTCATCTGTGTTTGATTGATTTGTTTTTCTTCAGAATATATTTAGAATATAAATAGTTATGCTACGCTTTATGCTACAGACTAGAGATAAACTAGTAAACAAAATGGAGCCAGGACATAAGGAACATAAGGGACACAAAATTGAGTCACTTGTAATTATATATTTTTGTTACTTATAAATTACAGTAACACATTACTCATAGAACATTAAAGTTTAATTAACTCCCAGTATTAGCAAATGCAATGCTAATAAAGGAAAAGAGCTAGAAAGCCAAAGTCTTTGGGGGAACATTATTTGAAAGCTATTTGGAATGAAAATTGCAATAGATTTTAAGTATGAACACTGTAAGAATAGTCAAGGAACATCCAAATGAAGTTAAGGAAAAGAAATGCAATATTAGCAATACTAAGTGTGAGAGAAACTTGGAAGTTGATGGAAGGTTGTAAAAAATAGACAAACAGAGAAAATATATTAGAAAGGAGGGGTAGTCATGCCAAGAAGAAATCAATGTAATCATATGTAGCTACCAGATCCTGTAGTTTTTTCATCTGTGAAAACAGGACAGTTGTATATTTATTTCACAACTTTTTTATCTTAAGAATGATGAACCAGGACTGAGGATATCCATCCAGAGGGTTAAGTATGTGCCTGCCTGGCCAGACAGTCCCAGAAACAGAGTACAGGCCCCCTCCAGCTCCTGCTGCAGGGGCTTCTCTGTTCCATATGACCCTGCTCCCCCCCAAGCCCGCCCTTCTGTCTGTGAGGTGCTTGGCCCAGCAAGAGCCCCTGCTCCTATACTGAGGAGATCCATTCAGAGGTGTAAGTGTGTGCCCGCCCAGCTGGACAGTGCCAGGAATGGAGTACAGGCCCCCTCCATTTCCCTAAACATTTCTGGCCATTCAGAAGGGTGTCTCCCCGGATACTGGTTTTCTCTAGTTACCCCATCCCATCTTGCTCCCAAGCACTCCTTTCCATCTACAGGGGTTCTTAGATCTACAAGCACACGCTGCTTCAGGGTAGAGGGGATCTGAGAGACAGCTCCAGTGCTGAGGGGTCCTAAGAGAGGGCAGACCAAGAAAATCCCCCAAGTACATAGTCAGTCACAACAAAGATTGGACCAAGATGCCAAGACTCTCCTGGCCGTGTATGAGGAAGAGATGGGCAGAAGTCAATGCAAGAATTCCTCCAACAACCTGAAAAGCAACATGACAACACCAGAATCCAGTGAATACGCAACAGGAAGAATTGAAACCCTAATCCAGAAGAAGTAGAAGAATTCGACTTTAAACATAACATTATGAAAATAATAGAGGCCCTTAAATAGGATGTGAAAAACTCCTTTAAAGAAATGGAAGAGAAGACAAACAAAAAGAAGAAATTAATAAATCCCTCAAAGATACCCAAGAAAACAAAAAAAAAAAAAAAAAAAAAAAAAAGCAATCAAAGATGTAAAGGAAACAGTTCAAGACTTGAAGACCAAAATGGAGGCAATAAAGAAAACACAAACAGAGGGATGGCTGGATATGGAAAATCTGGGTAAATGAACAAGAACTACAGAGACAAGTATAACCAACAGAATACAAGAGATAGAAGAAAGAATCTCAGGCGCTGAAAATACTATAAAGGAAATAAACTCATTGATCAAAGAAAACAGCAAGTCCAACAAATTCTTAACACAAAACATCCAGGAAATCTGGGACAACATTAAAAGACCAAACCTAAGAATAATAGGGGTAGAAGAAGGAGAAGAATTCCACCTCAAAGGCCCAGAAAATATATTCAACAAAATTATAGAAGAAAACGTTCCCAACCTAAAGAAGGATATTCCAATGAAGGTAAAAGAAGCATACAGAACACCAAATAGACTGGATCAAAAAAAATCCCCTCGCCATACAGTAATCAAAACATACAGAATAAAGAAAGAATATTAAGAGCTGTAAAGGAAAAGGGTCAAGTAACATATAAAGGTAAACCTGTCAGAATTAAACCTGACTTCTTTATGGTAACCATGAAAGCCAGAAGGTCTTGGATAGATGTGCTGCAGACACTAAGAGACCATGGATACAAGCCCAGACTACTACACAGGCTTACATTCACCATCAATGGAGAAAACAAGATATTCAAGGACAAAAACAGATTTAAACAATAGGTAGCCACAAACCCAGCCTTACGGAAAGTACTAGAAGGAAAACCACAACCCAAGGAAGCCAACAACACCTGTCAAAACACAGACATCTGACAACCCTCCACCAAACCAAGGAAGCCAACAACACCCATCTGACATCTGACAACAACACAGACATCTGACAACCCTCCACCAGCACAACTCAAAGAAGGGAAACACACAAACACTACCACCAAAAAAAAAGAAAAGAAAAGAAAAGAAAAGAAAAGAAAAGAAAAGAAAAAAAACAGAGTTAACAACCACTGGTCATTAATATCACTTAATATCAATGGACTCAATTCACCTATAAAAAAAGCACAGGTTAAGAGAATGGATATAAAAACAGGATCCAATATTCTGCTGTTTACAAAACACACCTCAACCTCAAAGACAGACACTACCTCAGAGTAAAGGGTTGGGAAAAGATTTTCCAACCAAATGGACATAAGAAACAAGTGGGTGTAGCTATACTAATATCTAACAAAATTGATTTCAGACTACAATCAATCAGAAAAGATGGAGAAGGACACTTTATACTCATAACAGGAACAATTCATCAGGATGAAGTCTCAATCGTGAATATCTATGCCCTTATATAAAACCACCCACATATGAAAAGAAACATTACTAGAACTCAAAGCACACATCAAACCCCACACATTAATAGTAGGAGATTTCAACACTCCTCTCTCACCAATGGACAGGTGAACCAGACAGAAATTTAACAGAGAAATAAGAGAACTAACAGATGTAATGAATCAAATGGACTTAACAGACATCTATAAAACATTCCACCCAAATAGAAAAGAATATACATTCTCCTCAGCATCTTCTTGAAAATTGATCACATTCTCAGTAACAAAGCAAACATCCACAGATACAAAAAAATTGTAGTAACCACCTGTGTCCTATTGGATCAACATGGAATAAAGTTAGAATTCAACAACATTTCTACCCCCAGAAAGCCTGAAAACTCATGGAAACTGAACAGTCAACTACTGAGCCACCCCTGGGTCAAGGAAGAAATAAAGAAAGAAATTAAAGTCGTCCTTGAATTCAACAAAAATAAAGACACAACATACCCAAACCAATGGGACACTATGAAAGCAGTGCTAAGAGGAAAGTTCATAGCACTTAGTGCCCACATAAAGAAAACAGAGAAAGCTCACATTAGACACTTAACAGCACAACTGAACGCTCTAGAAAAAAAAAAAGCAGACTCACGCAGAAGGAGTAGAAGACTGGAAATAATCAAACTAAGGGCTGAAATCAACAAATTAGAAACACAGAAAACAATCCAAAGAATCAATGAAACAAAAAAAAGCTGGTTTTTTGAGAAAATCAACAAGATTGACAAACCCCTATCCAGACTAATCAAAAGGCAGAGAGAAAACACGCAAATTAACAATATCAGAAGGGGAAGGGGGGACATAACAACAGACACTGAGGAAACTCAGAGAATTATTAGGTCTTACTACAAAAGCCTGTATGCCCCAAAATTGGAAAATGTAAAAGAAATGGACATTTTTAGATAAGTAACATATACCAAAATTAAATCAAGACCAGGTGAACAATTTAAATAGACCTATAAGTCACGAGGAAATAGCTGTTATCAAAACCTCCCAACCAAAAATGCCCAGGATCAGATGGTTTTAATGCAGTATTCTACCAGAACTTCCACGAAGAGTTAATACCTATACTCCTTAATGTGTTTCACATAATAGAAACAGAAGAGTCATTACCAAACTCTTTTTATGAAGCTACAGTTACCCTGATACCCAAAACCACACAAAGACGCAATGAAGAAAGAGAATTATAGACCAATCTCACTCATGAATATCGACGCAAAAAATTCTCAATAAAATACTGGCAAACTGAATCCAAGAACACATCAAAAAATTATCCATTATTGTCAAATAGGCTTCATCTCAGAGATGCAGGGCTGGTTCAACATATGAAAATCTATCAATATAATCATCATATAAATAAGCTGAAAGAAAAAACCATATGATCATTTCATTAGATGCTGAAAAAAGCATTTGACAAAATTCAACACTCCTTATGATAAAGGTCTTGGAGAGATTAGGGATACAAAGTTCATACCTAAATATAATAAAAGCAATATACAGCAAGCCGATAGCTAACATCAAATTAAATGGAGAGAAACTTAAAGCCATTCCACTAAAATCAGGAACAAGACAAGGTTGTCCACTCCCTCCATATCTCTTCAATATAGTGCTTGAAGTTCAAGCAACAGCAAAAAGACAACATAAGGAGATCAAGGGGATTTGAATTGGAAAGGAAGAAGTCAAACTTTCGTTATTTACAAATGATATAATAGTGTACATAAGTGACCCCAAAAACTCTATCAAAGAACTCTTACAGCTGATAAATACCTTCAGTAATGTGGCAGGATACAAGATCAACTCAAAAAAAAAAAATCAGTAGCCCTCCTATACACAAAGAATAATGAAGCAGAGAGGGAAATCAGAGAAACATCACCTTTCATGATAGCCACAAATACCATAAAGTATCTTGGGGTAACACTAACCAAGGAAGTGAAAGATCTATTTGACAAGAACTTTAAGTCTTTGAAGAAAGAAATTGAAGAGGATTCCAGAAAATGTAAGAATCTCCCATGCTCTTGGATTGGTAGGATCAACATAGTAAAAAATGGCAATTCTATCAAAGCCAATCTATAGATTCAATGCAATCCCCATCAAAATCCCAACAAAATTCTTCACAGACCTTAAGAGAACAATAATCAACTTTATATGGAAAAACAAAAAGCCCAGGATAGCCAAAACAATCCTATACAATAATGGTACTTCTGGAGGCATTACCGTCCCTGACTTCAAACTCTATTATAGAGCTACAGTAATGAAAACAACTTGGTATTGGCATAAAAACAGAGACATTGACCAATGGAATCGATTCGAAGACCTGGATATTAATCCACAAACCTATGAACACCTGATTTTCGACAAAGGAGCTAAATTATACAATGGAATAAAGAAAGCATCTTTAACAAATGGTGCTGGCATAACTGGATGTCAACCTGTAGAAGAATGAAAATAGATCCATATCTATCACTATGCACAAAACTCAAGTCCAAATCAATTGAAGACCTCAATATAAATCAGGTTGACCAGTCTGTATAATGCTACTTGTGATGTATGTTTTCAGGACTGACCGTTGGAATTGGACAGCCAGTTGGTGCTCTCTTCTCCAAGAACAACTATTTATCCCACTCCAGTATTCCACCCTTGCTTATAGTTCTGTCTGTAGAACTGAGGCTTCTTGGAATTCATCATTCACTTTGGCATTTTTATTTTTGTTATTCTTATTTAGCTCATGTTTAGGCAGTCATGTTGGTGAAACTTTATGGGTCGAGTTTCTGATTTTTATAGGAGATGCAATCTCACAGCTTACTCCCTGATATCTGTTTCTTACAGTTTTTCTACCCCGTCTTTCAAAATGTTTCCTGAGCCTTAGGTGCAGGGTTGTTTTGTAGACATATCCACTATGACTTGGCACTACAACTCTCATAAATTTATATAAAAGAATTATGAGGTTATATTTATGAATATGCCTTCAACAACCTTCAACTAGAAATATATTTTAATTCTTCTTTCGGTAAGGACAGCACAGGATCATGGTTTTACTGTTCTTTCATTCTGTGTCAAGAGTGGTCCACATACAGTGCAAAGAGGCAGGTAATTTAGCATTAGACTCCCAGAGACAGAGCTTTGGGTATACCTGACTCTGAACCATTTGCTTCTAAATAATAGATGCTAGGCAATTATATGTCAGACACATTAATTATTCATTTGGATAATTTAAATTGATTTCAAATTATACTATATCATTTTCTATTAAGCTTCAAAAAGACTGTAAGGAATCCATTAAATCTCAAATCATTATCATTAATTTTCATTAAGATACATGGACACCAAATACATTCAATCTCCTAAAGCTAGTGATTTCCAGTATTTGTCTGATCAGATTACTGTGAGTCCTGGCTCTTACCCTTCATAGATCAAAAGACCAACCTGTGCATATAGATGTATTTTAGTTAATATTATACTACATGTATTATTTCGAGGATTTTTTAGTTATAACTATAATGTAATGAACTTCACAGCTTTCATGGGTCCTGAGGGATGGCTCAGTGAGTAAAGCACCTGAATCATAAGACTAGCATCCTGACTTCGATTCCTAGAACCCATGTAGAGGTGAATATATACATATACACATATACACATCATATCACACACACACACACACACACACACTGAAAATAAATTTTATTTTTATGCCAGTCAGTGACATAACTTTATTTTAGTGCCCTAGACTGACATCTGGGGAACCTGCATAGGACCAAAGTATACCCTCTGAATGTAGGTGACAGTTAGGTGGTTTGATCTGTTGGGGGGGCAGTGGGACCTTGCTTACCCTAGGTGCATGAACTGACATTTTAGAGCCCATTCCCTATGGTGGGATGCCTTGCTCAGCCTTGATACAGAGGGAAGGTCTTTGTCCTGCCTCAACTTGGTATGCCAGACTTTGTTGACTCCCCATGGGAGACCTTACCCCCCTTTGAGGATTGGATGAGGGGGTGGGACAAGTCGGGAAGAGGAGGTGGTGCAGGAGAAAGGGGGGGAGAAAGAACATGGGCTGGCATGTAAAATTCAAATAAATAAATAAATAAAAAGTACATATGCCTCTTGTGCTTGTAAATACACGCACTAAATATTTTATATATATGCATACAATATATAATATATGTATATATTACATATGTATATGTATATGTATACACACAAATGTTATATATGTATATATCATATAAATAATGTAATTTAAAAAGATGATATTTGATCTTAACAAAAATCCCAGTACCAGGCATACAAAATCTCCTTCTGAGTTTTTGAGGGAAACCCAAGAGACATCCAAAGCAACATAGGCTATTTCTGTTGCCACTGGTTTCCTCCAAAAATATGAAGGTGAGGCCCTTTTGCTAAAGACATCCCATGCTTTGGAGAAATCTAATTATATCTGACCTGAAGGCCACCTCTTTGAGGATTAGCTTTCATAGTGCTAGAAGGTGACAAGCAAGCCGCCGCGGAAGAAAGGTGATTAATGGTCTTCTTACCCAGCTGCAGTACCTAATAACCACAACAATTACCAAATGGCAAGGTATCCCCAAGGTGTGGTAGTGGCACTTACATTCTGACTCCTGCAAAACAGCATCTGTCTAATTGGACTTAAGGACCGTTCAATAGTAGAGAGTTCAAATCTGGCATGTGGCTTGTTAGAGCACGGACCTGAAGGAGACCTACTCCTGTCACTTTTCTACACAAATATAATGTCTAATTGTATTCTTAATACTTATACTCACAGATAAGTGTAGCTATTGTCTCTCTGCAAAGAAGTTTCTCTTGCAACAAATGGAAACCATTAAAGAAACTCACAATTATCAACTACCAAATGTCTACTAAACATCTGTAAAGAGCCCAGTGTTAGATAATGTCAGTGCTTTATTTCTTAAATGTAAGGTGAAGGGTGATCTTCCAACACACTACACACTTACTGGGAAACAGCAGCTCAGGTTTGTATCCTAAACTGTTCCAAGCCAGGAGTCTGGCATAGGAAAATGTCATTGAGCTGACATAACAGTGGTCACTCACACACATATTTTCTACATTTCACCGGGCTCAGGGAAGGCAGCAGGAAAAGGGAGAAAGGACAGATGGGATCTCCAGTTTCCTGAAGTTTATAGTCTACTGAAAGTGATGAGGGGGAAAAGCAGCGGTATCTAAATGCCTAAAGTAGATGGCATTAGACACACAGAAAAACAAATTATAATTTTGGTGATAATATTGGAACGACTTTCTTGAACTGGTTCAGTAAATTTTAAGACCAAAGTGATGGAAGGAACCAGCCATGTAGGGATCTAGGTACAAAACGGTCAGTTGAGGAAAGCAAAGGTCTAAAGATGAAAGTGCCTGAGAGCTGAGGCAAAGGGGCAACAACTGAAGCATAATTAATACCTGGACGGGGTCTCAGTGAGGGAAGATATTGAAATGAATATGCAATTCCTCCAAATTCAATGAAAAACCTGAGAGATGAGGGGTATGAAATAATGGAGTGATAAGTTTCTAGCTATAATAAGTTCTATTATAGTTAGAAAGAGAACAGCCCTTAAATTGTGGCCAGTACAAGCCATCTTTGTCCCCGAAGCATTTAGAAGAAGGAATAAATTACAGGCACCCAAAAGAAATGTGTTACCCAGGACGTGGCCATGTTTTACTGAATGTCAAGGCTCCAACTACACATATAGCAGGAAAAGCTCTTAACAGTCAAGAGTGTTACTGCTATACCCACTGGACACAGGGTGCCTGACAAATTATCAGTGGTTCTTGGAGTTAATGACTTCAACTCCCACCTGCAAACCTATGCAGCTTGTAATAGACAAAGGATACGTGAGTCATAGTCCCCAGATCACTGGGTTGTATCAACTGCCATTATGTTCTTTGATATATGACTGACAGGATGCTGTCATAATCCACATCTTCTCCCACCATCTCCTTCTTCTTAGAGTGTAAAGTAGGTGATCAACTTTGAGAAACTGTTATTTAGTCATTTTCAGGGAGTGTATTGGGATGATAAATAGTCACAGGTAGTCACCTAGCTGCATTCTTTTAACCATGTAAGGCTATACAAGGTAGGTGTCATGAGCCAGGAAGGATATAAATACATCAACACATTATACTCTGATACTAGAGACTCCTACTATCTGTAACTTAATGGGTGGCACACTAGAGTTTGCTTTTCAAATAAAAGTATTGAAGATACTGTTAACTCAGTTATGATCATTCACTAAGCTCCTCTAACTCAATCTTTAGATAATAAAGGATCTCTGACACTATGGGAAGTCAATGGTAGAATAAAATTCAGGCAGAGTAAATTATGCTTTTAGGAAAACCACCAATAGAAAACACCTAGGGAGAGAATGAGAGAAAAAGATATGTCATAGGATGATAGGAAAGTCTGTTCAAAAAACGTTTGCACATGGTCCTGTGTGAGATTCATGGAGCAGGTGGCCCAGATTTACAGAAGTGATGGAGAAGAGTCCTGGGGAATATTTGATGTTCTTTGTTGAAAATACTTTTCAGGACATGCCCTCAGCAATATATAAACAAGGCACATCTTCAGTCATCTACTAAGGCTCCTTGTAAAATTCTAAAATAAAGTGCCCAAGTTCTTCTCATAGCAGAGGTGTATTGAACTCAAGTCTCTTCTCACTATTTTAATAGGGCATGCAGAATATGTCCACAGCCTAATTCTTGGAATGTATGAATTTGTCACTCATTTGACAAGAGGGAATTAAGGTCATAGGTAGAATTATGACTGCTAATGTAGCCACTTTGAGATAGGGGAATTATCCTGATGCTCCACAAAGGACCAATGTAATCATAAAGACCTCTTTAAGTGGAGAATTAAGGTAAAATAGAGACAGACAGACAGAATGTAAGGAGTGAATGAATCATTTCTGGCTTTGAACATTATGAGGAGAGCCTCTAAATTTTGGAAAAGGTAAAATATTAGTCACTCCCAGAAACTACATAAGGATTTCATTTTGACTTAGTACATGACATGCATTTTCACTTGTGACCCCAAGAAATGTGAGGTGGTAATTTGTTACAGTAGTCATAATTGACTAATATACTATACTCTTCCTCTTCTAATGTCTCTGCACTAGAGTGTCAATTAAATACAATGAGTTTCCCATGGCAGAACTAGTGTTAAGGAATGATTTCTGTAACCCTGTATATTGCCACTAATAAACCTGTCATCTACTCATAGCTTCTTCTAAATGAGTCCCAAGGTTATAACAGACTGCTGTTTGTAGACAGTGTCATGGGTTATTATCCTCTGAATCTCTCTAGCCATGCCAAGGTTTTCATTTAGATGTTCTGTCCCAACAGTTAAGCTACTGTGCCCAACAATCTTTAATCCTTGAGGGCCATAGTCCATCTCTATTACCTATATCAACATTTCTCATCATGTGAGTTGCAACCCTTTTGGGGATCAAATGACCCTAACACTGGGGTCACATACCAGATATCCTGCATATCAGGTATAGACATTATGATTCACAATAGTAGCAAAAGTAGTGATGAAGTAACAACAAAAATAATTTTATGGTTGGGAGTCACCACAACATGAGGAACTATATTAAATCTATATAATCACTATCATGACATTTACCTTGTCAAAAATTAACTTTTCTCTCTGATATAAAACTAATGTTCACATGATCAGTTTGATTTGCCATGGAAACACATTTACTGTATTAGATTTGCCTGACTGGTTTGGTTTTCTTTGTGTTGCTACTTAGCAAAGAACAAAGGGTGGATCCCTCCCTCCCTACTGAGGAAGATTTAAGCATTAAGCTTTCCCTGACCTAGATGAGAGGAATCTCATTTTTTTTCATTACTAAAGATTCAGGCTTTGACTTAAATAAATCTGCTGTTGCTGAAGGAGCTCCTTCACTCCTTCAGCTAATAGCCTTTGAGATACCAGCCCACTGGGGTGTGGTCTCTTTCTCTTTAAAAAGCAGCAGCAGCCCTCCTCTCGCTCTCTCTTGCTTCGGACTCCTTTCCTGGTAGAGGGCTGTTGTTTAGGATGGGGTTGTGTAAGTTTTCCCCTCAATAAATAACCCTTTTAATAATAATTCCAAACTGGTGTGGGATTGATTTGTGCTTTTTTCTGGCACCCAACATGGGTCATGAACCCACGACCCTGAGATTAAGAGTCTCATGCTCTACCGACTGAGCTATCCAGGTGCCGGGAATGTGGCCCACTTGCCTTCATACTACATGCTGTAAATAAAACAAAAAAGAGGATTTTAAGAGGGACCCCTCCTGTTAGAAATAAGGAGGAAGAATGATTTCTCCACAATTGAAAAAGATGCTAAGAAGAAGCTATCACAGTCACTTGAAGTGCCACATCATAAAAGAGTGGGCATGCCTCCCTGCTTTCTTTGTTCATGGGTAGGATGTCTCATAGCATTGTCTAGCAGTTATAAGATGCTCCTTCATCACTGCAAACTGCTGTGGAGACTTTGTTAGCTCATTCAGATACTGTTGCCCAGGAATGATGCCATAATGCTACCACATTATAGTTGGTCACTTTTCCCAAACTGCATACAAACACTCTGATATGGATCATATGGACCCCTCCAAAAGATAAGTTTAGTTACTAAGCCTCAGGTATATAAGTGTGATTTTATTTAGAAATAAGGTCTTTGCTGAAGAAACTATGCTGATATACAGTTTTTAGCATGGGCCCAAGTCCAACATGACTGGTCCTAACAAGAAGGAAATTGGGGAAAATGCAAAGACAGTCTATGATGACAGCTATAGAAACCAAAGTCATGCAGCCTTAAGTATGGGAACACCAAGAACTTCCTGCTGTTACAAAATACTGAGTCTCCTTCAAAAGAGATAGACATTGGGGGTTCCTGAATTCTGTTCTTCCAATCTCTACAAGTGTAAGGGTAATGTTGTATGCAAGCATGTCACAGGACATGGTGACAGGAGCCTTAGGAAACTAACATCCAGTCTTCAAGAGGAATCTTCTTGACCAAGAAAGAGAAACCCAGGGCATCTACCCAGAGAAGGATGGGGAAAGCCTCTTCTGCTGCCATGGTGATGTGGTGACCTCCATGGGCTCAAAGCACTTTTGCATTCATGTACCACTGCTACTATCAACAATCTTAAGAAATGTTAAAATCTTATGGCTTTTTACCTGTCAGGTAACCAACAAGTTTGGTTTAAGTACCTTTAAAAAGATGAAAGATGAAAGGCAATATTCCCCCAAATGCTTTCATGTCACATTCATAATTGCATAGATACAGAGATGATTGTATTCATAGTCTTTGTTCAAGTATTTCAACCTTGATCTCAGTTAAAAGAAAGTTGAAACACTCTTCTTTTTTGTGTGATTTTTTATTGTGCCATACATTTTTCTCTTCTCCCCTCCCTTCCTCCTCTCTCCCCTGCTATTTTCTTCCATGACCCCACACTCCAAATTTACTCAGGAAAACTTATCTTTTTCTCCTTCCTATTTAGATCCATTTATGCCTCTCTTAGGGTCCGCTTTGTTGTCTAGGTTCTTGGAGTGGTGGATTGTAGAATAGTTTTTCTTTTTTATATGTCTAAAAGCCACTTATGAGTGAGTATGCATTATAATTGTCATTCTGGGTCTAGATTACCTCACTCAATATGTTTTTTTCTCAATCCATCCATCTGCCTGCAAATTTCAAGATGTTATTATTTTGTACTGCTTTGTAGTACTCCATTGTGTAAATGTACCACTTTTTCTTATCCATTCTTCAGTTTAGGGGTATCTAAGTTGTTTCCAGGTTCTGGTTATTATGAATATGCTGCTATAAGCATATTTGAACACATTTACTTGTTGTATGATTGAGCTTCCTTTGGGTATATACCCAAAAGTGGTATTGCTGGGTCTTAAGGTAGATTGTTTTCTGAGAAACCACCATACTGGTTTCCAAAGCAACTGCACAAGTTTGCACTCCCACTAGCAATGGAGGAGCATTCCCTATACCCCACATCCTCTCCATCATAAGCTGTCATCAGGGTAGGTAAAATAAACATAGTAAAAATGGTAATCTTACCAAAAGCTATCTACAGATTCTATGTAATGCCCAGCAAAATTCTTCTCAGATCTTGAAGGAACAATACTCAACTTTATGGAAAAAGAAACAACAACAAAAATGCAAGGATAGTCAAATATAATAAAGAAACTTCTGTAGGTATCACCATCCCTGACATCAAAATCTACTATAGAGTTACAGTAATGAAAACAGCCTGGTATTGTCATAAAAGCAGATAGGAGGGCCAATGGAATCAAATTAAAAACCTGGATATCAATCCACACACCTACGAATACCTGAGTTTTGACAAAGAAACTGAAAATATAAAATGGAAAAAATAAAGCATGTTCAACAAAT
Organism: Ondatra zibethicus; assembly: GCA_004026605.1. Lineage (NCBI taxonomy): Eukaryota > Metazoa > Chordata > Mammalia > Rodentia > Cricetidae > Ondatra > Ondatra zibethicus. The sequence continues at coordinate 693 of PVIU01022151.1, read as the reverse complement.
GTTGCTGGTATAACTGTATATCATCATGTAGGAGAATGCAAATAAACCCATATCTATCATCATGCACAAAATTCAAGTCCAAAAGGATCAAAGACCTCAACATAAAACCAACCACACTGAACCTCATAGATAAGAAAGTGGGAAGTCACACTTTAACGCACTGGCAGAAGAGACCACTTCCTAAATATAACCCCAGTAGCATAGATACTGAGAGCAATAGTTAATAAATTGGACCTCCTAAAACTGAAAAGCTTCTGTAAAGCAAAGGACATGGTCAAGAAGAAAAAAGCAGCGGCCCTCCGAATGAGATACAACACTGTTCTCAAGATACCTCCTACCTCCTGTCACTAAACAGTTACTCACTCCTGCTGCAGTTAAGAGTAGGAAGGCTGCAGCTCTCAGAGCTGGAATGACTGATCTGATAAATATCATGTTGTAGTGTATGTTTTAAATGCGCAGCCCTCTTCCAATTTTCTTTGATATCATGTCATGTATGGCCGTCTAGATAATGTAGTGTGTTATTTATTTCTGCATGAAGAAGCTCCTTAGAGTAGAAACACACTGAGCAACACTAGCATCCTGAATGAAAAGCATTGCAAAGGCTATAGGGGGGAAAATCTATGGTACATGGCAGACATTCAAGGAATATTGACTGTGATAGTTAATCTTGTCAATTTGATAGGATTTAGAGTC
>PVIU01022150.1:0-29998 GCA_004026605.1 Ondatra zibethicus | reverse complement strand
GAGGGAGGGGAAGGGCGTGAGGGAGGGGAAAGGTGTAAGGAAGGGGAAGGGTGTGAGGAGGGGGAAGGGTGTGAGGAGGGGGAAGGGTATGAGGGAGGGGAAGGGTGTGATGGGGGACAGGGAACTTCCTGTGTGGATACATGGCAGAAGATCTGTAAGTCAGAGGCCCTCAGACATCGTGAGCCTAGACTTTGGCCTCCACTCCCGTGCAGTGACAGCTGTGAAGCCTTCACACCTGTGCTGCTATGGAAGGTCCAGTGAACTCACACACACAGGATCCTCAGTCTCCACGAAGACTGACCGCGCGTGTTGTGTTATTCAGGACCTGCACACTGGTTTGTCGGGGGGGGGGGGAGAAGAAAGAGAGGGACAGAGGGAAGGAAAGAGGAAGGGAGGGAAAAAGGATGAAGAGAAGAGGAAGGCAGGAGGGAGAAAGAAGAAAGGAGGCTGGGAGAGTTGCCTGTTAGTGCAGTGGTCCCACCCCAGACTCTGCTGCCCTGGCACACAGCTTTATCCCCAGAATTGCCTGTGTGGAAGTCTGACTTTTGTACAAAGTTACAAAATGGAATGTCCTTGTCCCCAGTCTTCTCTATCTCCTTTCTCTCCCCGTGCCCCAATTCCACGACCTTCCTTGTTTAGCAAAATTTAGTTTAAGAATGACAGACAGTTCCCAAAGCAAACAAGAAATGGCAGAAAGGGCACAGTGACAGATGTGTCTAGCATGAAAGTTACTTGGGTCTTCAGCTGAACAGAAAACGGGACTCGGTTGACATTATCAACCTTGCCAATCACTGCTTAGTCCTTTGGCCTTCCAGAAAGGACAATTGGCTCAGACGGTGACAAGGACACTGCTGTCAAAATGAGGGTTTGTCCACTTGGCCTTTTCCCTCCTGAAACCCTTATGTCCTCACTGATAATGTCACACAGCATCAGTAGGACGCGTATGGGGCACAGAGGACAGAAGTACCCTGAATTCCTCTAGACTTGGGATAGCTCATTGAGGCAAGATGGGGTGCAAAAAAATGCATGAGATTGTTCCTTACAGCCTTGTCAGGGGCTGGCTAACTGAGGTCTGTGCTCCTGGGACATGTGGTGTGGCGCAGTGGGCGGAGACGCATGCCAAGAGGCAGGTGTCCAGTGCCCATGTGTCAGCTTTTGTGGGCACGCCCCCTCTCCTATCCACTTGGAGGACGGGGCTAAGAGCCGGGTAGTAAGGCAGATAGAGGGCATGCACATCTGAGCTCCCAGAAGAGGATAAAGCTGTCTCCAGAAAAGTCTCCTAACACATCACCCAGATACCCAGCATGCCTTTATGACAGCAAACAAGACTTCATAGGAATCTGATGACAATTAGGAGCAGACACTTTAACTAGAGAGAAATATTCCAGCGGATATCTGCTTTGCTGCTCAGCAAAGGAGAAGAAAGAAAAGGGTCACGGTGAACCAACAGGGAGATGCTGACTCTTGAGCCTCCTTCTAGATGCTCTGGGATTCACCTCTGTCTTAGTTAGGGTTTCTGATGCTGTGAAGAGACACCATGACCATGGCAACTCTTATTAACGGAAACATTTAACTGAGGTGGCGGCTTATAGTTCAGAGGTTCAGTCCATTATCATCACAGCAGGGAGCATGGCGGCATGAAGGCAGACGTGATGCTGCCTACATCTTGATCAAATGGCAGTAGGAAGTAGATTGTGACACTGAGCAAAGATTAAGCTCAAAGCCCACCCCCACAGTGTCACACTTCCTTCAACAAGGCCACACCCACTCCAACAAAGCCCTGCCTCCTAATGGTGCCACTCCCTTTGAGTTTATGGGAGGCAATTACATTCAAATTACTACAACCTCCTTTCTGGTTCTTTCTCTGAACTTCAAAGCCCCTGTCTGCATCTAAAGTTGAACTAAGATCCCACACTTTGCTACCCCAAGTCTCATTCGTGAAGTCCAGCTTCTGCCAGCTCAGCAAAGTGGGACTGAGCTAATGAGTTATAGGACCGTGACCAGTTTTCCTTTTTTATGTATTTGATTTTTTGAGACAGGATTTCTCTATGTATCCCTGGCTGGCCTTGAATTCACAGAGATTTACCTGCTCTGCCTCCTCAGTGCTGGGCCATGAACTCTTTTTTAATAAGATACAACCATATATAAGCTTTCCTTAAAGTATAACAAATTGGAGAGACAGGCATACACACAAGGATTTCCCACCTTCCCTGGAGGTTTCCTGAGCTACAGGCACCAAGTAAAGGAGCCAATACTCAACTTACTGGATTTTCTAAACTCTCTTGATTTTGACAGTTTGAGTAAGGAAAAGCACACACACACACACATATGCACACCCATGTATAAACACACACACACACATATATACACATGCACAAAGACATATACACATGCACACAACTATAGGCATGCATGCATACACATGCACATACGTGTACACACACGGGCAAATGAATGCATAGACATATGAACACTCATATGCACATTACATCCACACATGTACACACATATACATGTACAAACAAATGTACAAAGATATATAAACATAGGCACACATGTATGAATATAGCCATATGTGCTATAGGCACATCCACACTCTCTCTGTGCCTGTCCTCACACTGGTAAACTGACATATCTCAGGCACAGCTTGCATCTATATCCACTTCCACCAAAATCGAAGTTGTATATGCTTTTTGAATGTATAAGAGTGGTGTGTGTATAGTGTTCATGCATGGGCACATGTGTGCAGGTGCCTATAAGGCCAGAGGTTGACATTAAATGTCTTCCTCCTCAATCACTGTTTGCCTCGTGTTTTGAGATAGAGTCTCACACTGATCCTAAAGTCCTCCAACTTGGCTAGGCTAGTTGGCCAGTGGGCCCCTCAGATTCTCCTGTCTCTGCCTCTCCAGGGCTGGGATTACAGGTGCACACTTTTACATGGGTGCTAGGGATCTGAACTCAGGTCTTCATGTTTGCACGCAAGCACTTTCCTGACTGAGCCCCTCACACTTTATCCTCCACAGTTAGCTTAATGCTTATTTGGCTTTTGCAGACCCTCCAAGGGCCAGTTCAAGCAAGTCCTTCTCTCTCCAGCACCTTGGATGCACAGGGTTACATTAAAAACCTTCCTTCTAGTTGATTTCAATTTTTAGTTTCCCATCATTACCACCTTGAGAAATGTTTAGCTGTTAATTTAATAGGCTGGCCTGAACTTTTCTTCAAGCTTTAATCTGAAGTGCTGGGGAAGTGTGGAGTCCAGAGAATTACCCAGCAGAAAGCCAGGCATCTCTGCTTGGGTGGACAGCTCCTTAGAGATCACTCTGAAGATCCCAGGCTTGAAACAGCACTTTTACCACTTTTACGGCTGCTGATTGCCCATCAGTTGGGGTGCCTTGGAGTGAGACAGAACTTCTGGATTCCTTCAGTTGTAGAATGGGCAGTCTGGTCTCCCGTGCACTGGCAGAACTTCCGGATTCCTTCCGTTGCTGTGGGGCCGTCTGGTCTCATGTGCACTGGTTCTTCTCTGGTTAACCTGTTTTATCTTTATTTCTCCTTCTCTCCCTCCCTCTTCCCTAACTCCCTGCCCAGTTGAGAAAGTTAAGGAACCTTTAGGAAGCGGAGCCGTGCAGAAGGGTGGGCTCTAAGGGGTTATAGCCTCACCCTGCTTCCTACTCTCATTCACAGCTTCCTGTGTGCAGCTGGAATGTGACAGGCCAGCTTCGTGCTCCTGCCTGATACCACATCTTCCCTGCATGCTGAACTCTATCCTTCTTGGGTCATAAGCTAACGCCCTTATTTTCCCCTGAGCCACTTTTGTCGTGGCGTCTGTCACAGCAGTGGGAAAGTCGTCACGACGGCCCCCGACGCTACGCGTTCTCCCTCGCGGGAGTCACGTTTCTCGGCACTAAGGTCACCACATTTACTTTCGTGGCAGATATCTGCCTACCTCGTGAGTTCTTAGACAGCAAGGTGTCTGAGAAAATGATGGAGGAAGGAAGAAGGGGCTGGGAGGGGAGGAGGGAGAGAGAGGAAGGTTGGGAGGACAGAGAGTCTCATCGAACATAGTCTTGGCATCGAGAAACCGCATCTTCCTCCAGGTGAGTTCAGATGCTTTCAGAGTCCAGAGGTCATTGTCCGTGACAAACCAGTCAGCAGGGGGTTAGGGGCAGAGAATCCAAAGAGAGCCCAGAAGTGAAGGCTAAACCACACCAGCCACCCCCAGAAATGGGGCACAGATTGGAGATGGCTTCTTGGCTGAGGGCTGCCTTGGCATACTGTCCAATTTGACAGGTAGGTATCCCCTCCACCATCCCTTGGGTACAGCAATGGGACATATTCTTGCACTTGGCTGTTTCCACATACCCTAGGGATTCTCTGCCCTACCTCCCTGATTCAGAGGTCAGTCTTCCAACGCCAGCCTTGCTGCTACCCTGGGTCTCCCCACTCTAATTTGAGGGGCAGAAGATGACCAATTCTGTTTCTAGTCAGTTGTGACCTGCTGACTTTGACAAATTTGAATCTCACTTGCAAGAAGCCCTAGCCCAGTGTGATGGGGATGCCAAGGCGTCCCGTGCAGCACCCACCCCAGCTCACTGTCTCACCTCAGAGCCTCTGGGCAGTCAGCTAAGGAGGAAAGAGCCACAGCAGGCCTGGCCTCTGCCTTCCCAGCCCAGCTGTACCATGGAAGTGTCCAAACCCCTACCCCAAGCGAAACCCAGCCAAGTTTCCGATAAGCGGGGATTGGAGTGTTTCACAGTTTACGCCAACAGTTTGTAAAAAGATGCGACATGTTTCTTCCAAATGTACAACTAGAGACAGGTCATCCGTGCACTGCCAGAACGCATTTCACACGAAGCATGTAAAGTCCCAGGAGCTGAATGATGAAGAGCTCAGCCACAGACCAACGTCAGCAGCCAAGCATCCCTGCAGAATGCCAGGAAGGCTCGCACCAGCCTGCTGTTGTTAGTACTACGATTACCCTCATCTCCATGGACAGGGAGCCAGATGCATGCTAGACATGGTCCCAGGCTGCCCTCCCCTGGAGTGTGAGTCACAGCCGGGGAAGTGCAGCTGGCAGCACCAGAGAGCAAGGAGCTTGAATCACCACACCCCGCCTCCCCATTCCAAGTAGGCAGAACATGCATGCACAGATGCAGCCAGCCCCCAGAAAATGGAGGAAACTGTCACCTCATGCTTCGATCCCCTTTTCTTCGCCGTCCCTGTTCCACCCGCACATCCCAGCCCCATTACCAACAGAGTTAACGGAGCCAGCCTGGAATGGAACGAACGTCTGGTTCCTTCCAGACACCTGTATCAGAGGAGGTCCTGCAGGAGCAAAGACAAGTGCAGAGGCTGGAGAGATGACTCGGGGGTCAGGGACACCTGATGCTCTCACAGGCGAGCGAGGTTCCCTTCCCAGCGCTAACATGGTGGCTCACAACTGCCTGCAACTCCAGTTCCAAGAATCCAATACCCTCTTCTGTGGGCACCAGGTACGCATGTGGCACAAGGATATATGTGCAGGCAAAGCAGCCTGCATACGGGTAAAATAAATGCATCTTTTTAAAAATTGCAAGACACTCAGAGCTTGTTTTCCAGCCTAGGGGTTGAGATTTCAGGTAAGACCCTAGCTCTTTTTTAAATTTAACTTTTAATTAGCACATAGTATTTTCATACATGCCTAGCACTGGTCATTCCTCCCCACCCTGATTTGTTCCTCGTGATCCCCCATCTTCTAAATGAACTTGCAGGAATGAAGATATTCCAAGGAGACACACGTGCCTTCCTATGGCCATCAGATTTTGGTTATCAGCAGTCTCACACTGGATAAGGAGAAAGTTGAAGCCAGTCAGAGGGAACTTGTCCCCTAGACAGATGTTACACGGTTCTGATAACCTGTCAGACCACCCTACAGGAAAGGCTGGAGCTGAAAACCAACAGGGCAATGATGGGCAGGACCACACCGTGACCAGCACTGCTTAGCTACACACATTCTTGCCCCTGTAAGCCTAAGCCTCCTGTCAGAACCCTGAGAATGAACTTGGGGGTCACTGCACCCCTCTGTTCCTCTTCCCAACAGTGCCACATTGACCAAACCCCTCTCTCTGCTTTCGTTATTATCTGTCTCTTTAACTGCCCTACTGAGGACAGGTGCTCAGCTGTCAAGGCCCACACCCTGACCCTAACAATTCCAGTAAGATTCTCCCTGCCCCTGCCCCTGTCCCCTTCCACTCCCAGCTCCCCTTTCCATTTCCATCACGTTAAGTTTGGGTGAGGGGCTGACAGGGTCCTGTCAGTCCACAGCAGTCTCTTTTTCAAGACTGCGCTGAAGGAAACGGCATGCCCCCAACCAAGATCCCTTGAATCTGCAACCCCCTAATGGACTCCCTGGTCAGTGCCTGATCCCCAGACAATGGCGGGTGCCATTATTTCCCCAAAGGAAGTCTCCAGGGCTAAGTTACCAGACTCCAGGATACTGGAGAGCTAGAGGTGCCACATCCCACCCGATAACACCCACTAATGAAATACACTCCTGCCTCTCCCATTCTCGGGCTCACCCATTCCTTCCTTGGAATGCAGGACCCCCTCCCCTCCCACTGCCACCCAGGAATCAGCTTCTGCCTGGCTGTGGGTCTGTGCTGTAGATTATGCGATACTCCTCGCCTTCCTCCGAAACCCACAGACGGGCGCACACGCTGCCACATGGCCCAAACTCTTCTCCAGGCCCCTGCCATGCTGCTGTCTGTCTATGTCTAATGGATCTACAACTCTAAGGGACAATCACCTTCCCTGGGCCACCTATACTTTATTGCCCTCTCCACACCCATTCCTTAAAGTCTCTTTTGCCCTTTCCAGTATCCTGACCTCTGCCCACTCACTCCCACATAAATATGTATATCTGAAAATTAGAAGTTAGAATCCACATATAAGAGAGAACACGTGGGGTTTGTCTTTCTGGAGCATCATTTGATGTAATATTTTCCAGTTCTTTCTATTTTCCTACACATTTTAAATTTTCATTTTTCTTTCCAGCCAAATACAAGCCCGTTATCTATGTGCCACACTTGTTCATTACCCATTCCTCAGCCCATGGACACTCAGGCTTATTCCTTGCCCCAGCTACTGGCAACAGCCGCCATAGTCATGAATGTGCAAGTATCTGTGAGGGAGGAGGCAGTCTTCGGGTAGACGCCTAGGGGTGGCATAGCGAGGTTACTTGGGCCTTCTATATTTAGTGTCTTGAGAAGCCTCCACGCTGATTTCCACATCAGCTGTTCCATTTTGCGCTTCCACCAGCAGCAAACGCGGGCTCTGTTTTCTCCACAACCTCATCAGCATTGGTTACCATCTGTCCACAATGAGCCTGGTATTTTACACGGCTTTTTCTGTGTCCTGTCAACTTCCTGGCTGCTGACGGACTTGCTGGCCATCGTCCTGGTGCTTTCGCCCACTGACCGTCGATGGATGCTAGAGGAAAGTCAGTTTCTTAGAGATGAGGTCTCCCTTGGGTTGCCCTGCTCTGGCCGGTGACCCCATACCTATGTGTATACAGGCAGAAGTTACTGGATTTTAGTGAATTGTTAAAAAAAGGACATGAAGAAGACACTGGAAGGAACCCAGGAGGAGCTGGAGGGGACAAGTCAGGGGTGGATATGATCAAAATGCATTGCATGTACTATGAAATTCTCAATATATATATGTTTGTTTGTTTTTTGAGACAGGGTTTCTCTGTAGCTTTGGAGCCTGTCCTGGAAACTAGCTCTTGTAGACCAGGCTGGCCTCAGACTCAGAGAGATCTGCATGCCTCTGCCTCCCCGAGTGCTGGGATTAAAGGCGTGTGCTACCACCACCGGCTCAAAGACCATTTTTTAAAGCACTAGATGCCCATCAGGCAGGCCTTGGTCAGCCTCATGCCAGCAGAGGTCCCCTGAGTAGCAGTCTCAGGATGCCCCTGTTCTTAAGGCGTTCCCGTGTAAGACCTGGCCTGGTTCTCATCCATGGAAGGACCCTCTCCATCATTGCACTTGCTCGATGCCAGGAAGCACCTTGAGCCTGCAGCTGGCTTCCACTGATGCTGTCAAGTTTGTGGGTGGTAACAGCCGCTGTGTTGTTCTAGCCAGAACTCATGAGGTGGAAACGGGAGGACTGCTACAAGCTTGAGGCTAGCTGAGACTAGAAAGTCCCCCCAAATAGTGCCATTATCAGTCCCCAAGTCAGCCAGAAATCCAGGATGAGGATCCCGCCAGGCACGGAGCAGAGTGACCCAGAAGAGTCCTGAGCCCCTGTCTGTGCACAAGCACCTCTTTCCTGCGTGTGTAAGTGTGTCTTCCCTGTGTCTCCAAAATGAGATTTAAACCCCTGAGGAGCAACAGGTAGATTAGACCACGGAGGAGGCAGAAACAGGAGGGTTCCAAGTTCAAGGCTAGCCTGAGCTATAGAGAGAACTAGAAGTCAGCCTGAAGTACATAGTGAGACCCTGTCTCATAAAGAAACAAACAAATAAATAACAACCTAGTAGATGTGCATATGTGTATTTAACAAGCTCTCCACAAGGTAAAACACAGGAAAGACCCATGTTGTGATAGCTGAGACCCAAGTCTGATAAAGCAGGAATGACAGTCTGTTTTTCTCTCCTACTAACGCTTTGGGCAAATTACCCATTTTTTTAATTATTAACTTTCTTAAATTTCCTTTCTCTATCTGTAAAACAGACAACATAATAGATGCAACCCACAAGGTGACACTCTGCCCAGCACTGGGTATTTGCTGATTGCTGAGCCAGCAACAGCAGCAACACAAGCTCATTCATTCCTATGGCCCTGATAAAAACTCTGCTTGAGCTGCCCTCTTGGTTTGTTTGTTCCTTTGTTTGGATTTGATTTTTGTTTTGATTTGGGTTGATTTTGGTGTGGTTTTTTTTTTTTTTGGTTTGGGAGTTTTTTATTTGTTTGGTTGGTTGATTGTATGTGTGTGTAAGGGGGGGGGAGAGAGAGAGAGAGAGATCTTCCTCAATCACATTCTATCTCATTTTTGTAATATAAGATCACTGAACCTAGAGCTCACCAATTCAGCTAAACTGGCTGGCCAGCAAGCCTTAGGGATCCTTCTGAATCTGCACCCCCAGAAATGGGGTTACACTACACCCAGATTTCTATGTGGGTTCTGGGGATCCAAGATCAGGTCCTTACGCTCGGGTGGTAAATACTTTTATAACTGAACATCTCCCCAGCCCAGGTCACACTCTTCCAATGCCACACTCTTCTGATGCCATGCCCTATGCCCCAGGTCACAACTCTTTCAATGCCATGCCCTATGCCCCAGGTAACACTCTTCCATTGTCACACTCTATCTCTTAGAAGTGGAATCTGTCTCTCTCCACGTAATTGTCTTCAGCAAAGGCCAATGTCAAAAATCTCTCTCCAACTGACCCCAAAGGTGGGAGGGAGGGGGAAGGAAAAACAGGCCAGCCCCTTGGGATGAAGGAAACTGCCTATTGGAGAGGGGGGCAGTGAGGGCAGCTGGGGATTGGGTGGACTGGATGCTAAATAACTCCCGGTGCTCAGAACTGAGCCCCCTCCCGCCCCGCCCCGCCCCACCCCGCCCCACCCCGCCCCACCCCGCAGTGAAGAACCTTATATCAAATCACCGCCAGCATTCCCACTAAGCAAACAGACTGACTGAGAAGCACCTGTGGGCAATGAACAGCAATGAACAGTCATCTCAACGAACAGGCGAAAGAGTTGGAAAACCGGTTAGAAAGTCACCAATACCTCCTGAGGGTTTCAGGCGGCTCCACAGGGAGAGGAGCCTGGGCGGCAGAGGTCAGGGTCTCTCCCAAGGCCTTGCTGATTTCCTGCAGCTGGCCTGGAGACAGCTGGGCCACCAGTGGCATCAGGTCACAGCCCTGCCACTGGAGCAGCGCCTCCTGCTCCTCCAGCTCTCGGCTCAGCTGTTGCTCTTTCGCTTCCAGCGCAGACATCCTTGACTGGAGAGCTTCGATTTCCTTCTGCAGAGAATGGGGGAACAGATTTCATCCATTAGCCCTGCTCAGCCGATAATGACTCGGTTAAATGAGGGCAGGCCATATGCACCACGGTCGCGAAGGCCACCCCCTGCCCTTTTGAGGCAGGCAAATTCCACAGGTTTGCTGAACTGGAAAAATCATGCCAGCTTTATGTTTCTTGTGAGCTGGCAGGAGGAAAAACATTCCCTTCTTCCCAAGCATTAAATACGGACAGGTACTAGCCAAGGTTTTGACTTGAGAGAACCCAGCAAATGATATGTCCTTGGATTCGCTTCTGGTGGACAAATGAGGGTACTAGCCGCTCATACCAAACCCTGCGACACAAGTTCCCCAGGAGGGGAAAAGGCGGCCTGCTCCAAACACAAGAACTTAAGATGCACAGAAAAAAATAGGAACCTTGGCATGTTCGGTCAGCAGGATTGAGAGGGCAAGATGCTGCCAAATCACAGAATCTAGTGTCTTTCAGAACGTTGGCCAGTTTACTTCCCAGGATTGGTGAGATGTCAAGTGTTTGCCATCAGGCATGAAGATCTAGTTCTGACATCCAGAACCCATGCAAAAAAGCTGGGGATGCACAGAATGAATCTGCAACCCCTGCATGGGGTGGGGGGAGGCAGAAGACAGGAGGATGTCAGGGACTTGCTGGCCAGCCAGTCCAGCCCAATCAGTGAAGTCTAGATTCAATAAGAAACCCTGTGTCAAAAAAACAAGCTGAAGGGAGATCGGAGTAGATATCAAATATCGACCTCTGTCCTTCACATACATGTGCACACACATGCACCTGTGCCCACATTCAAACACACACATACATATTACACATATGCACACGTGCACACACATAATTACACACACACATAATTTGCCCTAATTTATTAAGCTGGAATCTAAGTTAATCCAGAACCATCATCTGTCCCCAGGCCAAGAAATAAACAAGCAGCAGGTAATTGAACACAGTGAACTCAGTGCTGGGCAGATAGCCGTCTTGCTGCATGGGAGTCCGAAAGTAACGCCAGACTCTGCTAATGGACACGCCCCCGTTCCCTCGCTGTTCCCAGCTGAGAAGAGCACAGCTTAATGCCTGATATCTCCCTATCTCCTGAATGTTCTCTCCACCCACAGCGCAGACTCTCCACAGCTTCTAACTCCTGCACCCACCCAGGAAAGACACAGTGAGGTGAGCTAACCCTCCGGGAGCGTCTTGCTAGCCCAGTCTCAGTGCGCTCAGCAAAGGCTCGCAGCCGACCACTCTGCGTCCCCCTCTGGCACCCACCCTCTTCGTTGCTCTCATTTTTGTTTGCTTTCTGCCTCTGTTTCTCAGAGACGACATCTCACCCCGTAGCTGGCCCAGACTCGTCTTTTAGCCCAAGCTTGAACCTACAGCGACACTTTTGCCTCAGCCTCCCTATACTGAGAAGACAGACTCAAATTTTTCTAAACTGTAGTAAAAGGGGACCTAACACAAGACGTAGCTTCTCTACCATTCTGCATGCACAGTTCAGTAAGGTGAGGCACACACACAAACCGTGCAAGCATCCCCACCATCCAGCCACAACACTCTGTCTCCACCCCATCCCCACCCCTACTCCCACCAATCTACTTTCCTACTGGATGATTTCTTCTAAGTAGAATCTTACAGGATCTGTCCTTCACAACTGGCTAATGTGCCATAACACATTGCCCTCCACATTCACCCTCACTGTGCCCTGTGGCACAGTGTCCTTTCTCTGAAAGGTGAGTGACAGACCTTGGCATCAACTCTACATTTTGCTTACCAACCCAGTGGTGGGCACTTGGGCAGTCTTCAGCTATAGTTACTCAGATGTTTCTAGTCTGTGCTTTCGTGTCTTTCCAGGTGTGTAACCGCAGTGGGATCACTGGGCCCTAAGAATTCTTTTTTTAAGTTCTCGAGGAACTGCAAACCATTCTCCGTGATGATCCTATAGCTTCTTCTTTTTTTTTATGTGTGCACGTGTATAGTATGTTCACATGTGTGTGGGCATGTGTGAGTGGGATGCCCATGCATGTGGGTGGGGGTGCATGTGGAGACCCAAAGTCAATGTTAAAGATCATATTTGATGACTTTTCCACTTTACTCACTGAGGATCTCCCATGAACCCCTGATGCTGTTAGCCAGTGCTTCTCGGGTATCCCAGGTCCTGCTCCAGGCTCTAGGCTCAAGCAGTCCCACACCCCGCTACTTCTTGGTCCCTGCCCCAGGACTATTTCCAGAACTTCTGGAGCTCCTTCCTGGCTCTGGTCTCACCTTGGATCCTCATTCAGCATTCTGACCCTGGACACTTCTTGGCCAGATGTCACCACTGCTCTGTGCCAAGCATGGCTTCCACACGCCTGCTGGTCATCGCAGGTGCAGCCTCCTGCTCAGGCCAGATGTAAATCCATGTCCCTTGACGTTGCTTCCCAGAGTCCACCATGGTAGGAATCCCCACAAGGCATGCCCAGAGCACAAATCTCTTCTTATCCCTCAAAAGGAAGCTTCTATGGGTCAAATAATGAGAGGAGACACTGCCTGCCACAGAGCAGAGCCAGAAGGTCCTGAGACCCATGATGTCGTGGAGCTGCAACCCTGTCATGCGCAAAAGAGGTTTCTCTCCGCCTTCCGGCCGCTCCGCTCCATTAGCTCTGCTTTGAGCCCTCACACTTCAACAAAGCAAAACCCGCTTCACTGCATCTGACTTACATGGATCAGGAAAGGGCCACTACCTCTCGGAAGATTCTATACTGCTCACCTGCAATTGTTGTTTCTCTCGAATAAGCCAGTCCCGCCTGGTGATGGATGCAGGTAGGCCATCCTGGGCAGTGGTCCTAGGCTCTCCTTCATGTGGAACCTCCGAGTCATCGGTGCCAGACCTTCAAATAACAGATATGCATCGGTACAGATGTTGTGAAATATTAATTTAAGATGTGTTACATTTGTTTATGCTGTGGAATATTTGTTTAATGATGTGAAGATGTGTTTCATTCTTTTATGTTGCATTTGTATAACTGTGAAGTTGTGATACTTTACCCACCTAAAACACAAGATTGGTCCAATAAAGAGCTGAATGGCCAATAGCTAGGCAGGAGAAAGGGCAGGCAGGGCTGGCAGGCAGAGAGGATAAATAGGAGGAGAAATCTGGGAAAGGAGGATCAAGGAAGGAGAGGAGGACATCAGGGGCTACCCAGCTTCACAGCAAGCCATGGAGTAATAAGCAAAGAAAGGTATACAGAATCGGAGAAAGGGAAAAGCCCAGAGGCAAAAGATAGAAGGGATAATTTAAGAAAAGCTGGCTAGAAATAAGCCAAACTAAGGCCGGCCATTTATAAGTAATAATGAAGCCTCCATGGTGGGCCCCTGAAGCAAGGAGTGAAGAGTGAAAAACAACCAGCTACATCCAGGTGCAGCGGACAGGCAGACATCCTCAGGCCTACATCCAAGTGTGGCAGACAGACAGACATCCTCATGTACTTAAAGAGTAAGAGACTGCACAAGCTTCCCCAATCACAGGTCGGCCCAGCGCTCACAGGGATGAAGTCCCTAATGTACACTTCGGCTTCAACTGCAATCTGTCACGTAGACCAGGCTACCGTCATGGTTTTCTTTCTGTTGTGTGATAAAACACTCAGACCGAAAAGCAACAGGGAGGAGGAAACAGTTTATTTCCTCTTCCACCCTTCCACCGACAGTAATCTGCTTTCTTACAGAACCCAGGACCACCAGCCCCGGGGTGGCCACGCCCACAGTGGGCTGAGCCCTCCCCCATCAATCACAAAAGCCCTACTGACTTGTCTACAGCCCAACCCTATGGAGGTATTTTCTCCAGAAGGCTCCCTCCTCTCCAGTGGCTCTAGCTGTGTCAAGGTGACACAACCAGCCAACAGTCACCTATCCTGTAGCACTTTCCAAGACACCCCAGGCCGTATACTTCCCAGAAAGTTCAGAAACCTGCCCCCCATCCCATCCCATCCTCCCCCAAGGAGAAGTCCCTGAGGGGCCCTTCCTGGGTTGGAACAGAACAGGAAGAACACAGTTCACGGAGGTCAAGGTCACAGTTTGTGTCTTTGAACTAACCCAACCCTCTGAACCTTACCATCCCCCTCATGCTGGGCTACCTATTGAAGGCAGTAGGACACCCTGTCCTTGGGACACTTGCTGGAGACTTCCAACATCCTAACACGTGCGCCAGTAAAGCGGCCTTTGGAGCTGCCTGGTGGACGCACTCCTACAGAAGATGGACGGGAATATGAAGGCAGTGGCACAACCAGCCTCTTCCCTGTACCACGATCAGCTTCCGACAGCTGTCGAAAGAGGATGCAAGCCCTTCTCTGGGCTCTGGGCTGCTGCATGCTCTCCCAGCTCCACTGTGAGTCTCGGAGGGAGATGCAGCTCCTCTTGTGCTGATGTTCCCAGTGCCCGTCATTGAGTCGGGACTCAGCAAATACCTGCTGGGTGGCTTAATGAGCTCATAGCCTTGGAAATGAAGAAGTCATTTCCGTCCCATCTCCTGCTGCATTCACTCATTTCTTCCCCTTACTTATTTCCCGAAGTGCTTGGCGTATGCTGATATTAGAGTCCCTTCAATTTGTTGAATCGATGCCATCTGGGTCGAGGTGGGAGCTAGTGTAGGAAGTCAATGCAGAATTGAGAAATCAGCCGCAGAGAGAAGCTACAGGTGCATAGCTGGGAGCCAACTCTGTGCATGACGGTTAGCCACATCCATTACTTAACACATAAGAAAAGCTCCTGTGCTTAAGCAACACTCCCCTGTCTGACTCTCACATGCCTACTCCCGGGACAGAGAAGAGATCCATGGAGAGCCAGGAGCGGCCCCAGGACACATCGCTCAGTTATGAAGCAGGGACAGGTTTCCATCTTCCACGTGTTTCGGTCCCCAGGGTCCCCCTCTGCTACATAACTCTTCTCTTTATATTCGTGAAGTCTCAATATGTGATCCCTCATGGCAGAGCAAATTGGCATCGCTGCTATAAAGTAATCAGTATGTAAAATGAGCAGACCCCTCCGGGGAAGATAAAGACCTGCAGCAGCATGGGATGATGGGATGTTGGTGCTTGGTGCTAGTGGGGACCCGGGTGGGGGGGTCTCTAAGATCTAAGATATTACTCTCAGCCTCAAGAGTTCAGACCGGTGCCCACTAGGACCAGCCCAGGCATGGGGAAATCTTCCTCTTTCTGCCTGGTTTCCTTCCCATCAACCACTGAAGGAGCGAAACCCAGCTGTAAAACCTAGTCACAAGCCACAGAGAAAAGCACAGCGGCAAAATACACAGACGACATCTTTGTTCCCTGACAGCATCTTGGGAGTTTCCCTTCTGTGCCCTGGGTACACTGTGTGAGAGTCACTGGGCCCTGTGACGCTGTGGCCTGCGGTGGTACCCACTTGAAATCAAAGGCTTGTATGCTCAGGGGAAGACAGGAAAAGCAGGCAGTGCCGGGCGGCCCGCTGCCAGCCTACACTTACAGTTTTGGTCCCGTCTCAGGGAAACAGACAAGCAGCAGCTGTGACATCTGGACAAAGCCAGAGTCCCATCGTGGTAAGACTGGAAATCCTTCCTGTCCTTCAGTCTTTATCTTTAGTCAGACTGTTCCCATGTGTTTTAAGTTATTCTCTGGGGAAAGGTCTCTGATTAAAAAGATATTCTATGTGTGATACACATATGCACACACACACACACACACACACACGTGCGTGTGTGTGCATTTAGGAGGCAAGAGTACCAGTGTAGTGAAGAGCCAGGGAGAAATCACATGACATAGTATGTCATAGGGGAAACCAGGTATGAATGAGAAAATCTCCAATCCTTGCTAAACCCTCCAGAAAAACGAAAATCTTTCCTTCAACTGGGTATTGACCTTCTGACCCTGGCAAGAGGTGGAATTTTCCCCATTGTTCCAGAATCAGAAATGAGAGTTGACGAGAATAGGCCGAGAAATACTTCACCCCAAGTCCATAACTGTGGGATAGAAGCCTAGGCCAGCCATTGCACATGCAGAGTTCCCAGGGGCTGCCACCCTCAGCACCTCCTGCCCATACACTGTTGGAGTGAGACACGAACACACTTCCTTCCACTTACTGGAGCAAAGAGGAAGCTGTCCATCCTGCTCCCACAAAAGAGATCAGGAAGCCCAGGCACCTCAAGATGTAAGAGTGGGGTCTGATTCTCCGGGGTGCACAGCTGTCTAGTTTGGGTTCTCCTGACAGCTAGGCCTGAGCCAAGGAGCTGAGGAGATTGCTTTTAGAGAAACAACCAGAAAACCGGAACCTATAAGGGTCAGGAAAAAAAATGTATAATCTCCCGGATCACCACGGGGGCAAATGAGGCCCCATCCTACCAGGAACCTTCTAGAAGAAGAAGAAAATGGCACATTGTTCAAAACCGCCCCTAGAGGCCAGGGCACTGGTGGCTGTTGCCCTGATTACATTAATACCCAGCCATCCAGGAAACAAAAGCATCTCTTCATCACCAGCACCAGCATCAGCACCATCGTACAAAATTTCCCTTCATGGTTTCCACTCATGCTAAAGGCAGAGTTTCAGAGAGTGCCCCACAGAGGAACCGAGGTGAAGTGCTAAGACAGCGGCATGAATGGCATGCACGGGTCCTCAGGTGGAAACACTATGCCAGTACTATGCCATAGCCGCAACCCTTCCTGCTGGCATGGGGGAACTGTGCAGCATGGCAGATGGACAGGATCCACCGTGGGTAGTCTCAGCACCCATCGGCTCACAGCAGAGGTGTATCAGCTTCCTACCAGGCAGGTATCCGTGACAGACGTGGCCCCATCGGGTGCTCCTGAGGTGGTGGGGCCCCGTGAGGAAAGTGAGAAGTGGGGCCACATGGAAAAGCAGCTATGGCTGAGGCACAAGAAAGTCATTTCAAGCCAGAGTGTGGACCGTGGGGTGGGGACCCTGTGTGTCCCACAGGGCAGCGAGCACACTGACACCTGCACAGAGGACACTGACTTCACTAGCCAGGGAGCAGCTGTGACAGAATAAGGATCCTAGCAGCAGGCAGAAAAAACTGTGACGCTGACCTGCGTTTGGCATCTCAGAGTGACAGGACTATATGAAAAAAACAAAAATCAGAAATGCCCCCAGTCTGTGCCATCCACCCGGGAAACTGTAACAAAGTGGAGAAGTGGATCTGCCAGACTATCAAAGAACAAAACCAGAGGTAGGCTTATCTCTGAGTTCGAGGCCAGCCTGGTCTACAGAGTGAGTTCCAGGACAGCCAGGGCTACACAGAGAAATCCTGCCTCAAAAAAAAAAAAAATCAACTGAACAAAGGAAAAAAAAGCCATCTTGAACTAAGGAGCAGCATCCACCTCACCCAGGGACTGGCCCCATTACTGAGCAACAGAGATTAACACCAGGGAGGCAGTGTGAGGAGTGATGGCTACTGATGTGCAGTGACCTCCAAACCCGAGTGACTGGGGTGCTGGTGTAAGCAATTCCAAGGAGGGCAAAAACCACACTTAAGATGTCGAACAGTAATTTTTCAAAATAAGTGACGATAAAAATTAAGTAACTGGTAGACTCTGGGGCTATTTAAATCCCCTTAAATATTATTCTAAACTTTCATAACCCGAGATGTTGAGACATCCCCTCCTCCCATAGCCAGAGTGACTGGGAGGGCTTCAAATCTGATGGTTTCATGAGACAGCCCTGGCAGTTTGAGTATGGGAACATATATTGCTTTCATCAGCTTCTCAAAGAAACACTTGATCCCATAAAGGTAAAGAGGTACCGATTTGAGTTGCTAATTCGCGTTGAAAGCTGGCTGTGTTAACAAAACTACTTTATTTCTGCAGGGAAAAGTCCCCAGCACTCAGCTCTTTTTCCCTGGACTCGGGGCCTCGCTCCTGAGAAGTTTGTGTCCAGGTCCCCCTGGTGGTCATTGTGAGGACTGCAGGAACTGCTATCTCTTGGGAAGCCTTCCAGTTCAGTTGACGGGTGAAGAGGAACTTCTCAGGCCACTGAGTAGCTGGCACATGTAAAGGTGGACTTTAATTATTAGCAGCTATGAGGCCATGCCCACGTGCTTTGTAAAAACGTGACAACGAAGCAGATATCAAGTCCTTTCCTAGCTGCGGTCATAACAGGAAAGGTGAAACAGATGAAAGAAAAAAGTCAAGAACGAAATATAACTAAAGTGGGGAAGACGGGGTCCCTCATGTTCTTATGAGGTGAGCAGGAAGCGTAGAGATTGCAGTCAGCCAATCAGAGAAGGAAACGGCAGCGCAGCACCAGTTACAGCCTCCAACCCGGGGCGGGGCGTCCAAAGGAAGATTGACAGCTTCCTCCAGCTTCTCCCCACCGCCCTGCCCCGGGCCCAGGTGCACACATATGCTTGTGAATCTGCATAAACATGCACACATGTACACATACGTAACTCCTGCAAACGTCAGTTGGAGAGGTAGATGCAGCGTGGTCCTCCTCTGGGGACTGTCATCCTTCAGAACGAGGAGATGGAACTGCCATCATCCTTCAGAACGAGGGCTATTCAAGTCAGCACATTGAAGGTTTCAGCCTGAGACACTGTCACTCAGGATATTTGAGGACATCTCAGTGAGACGTGTGAGTGACAGGCAGAGGGTTGGGAGGATGGTGGCTTTACTGTCTTGAGGGATGAGCAACCATTAGTGACTGCAACGGACCCGTGGGAGACCATAGACTTGAGCAAGGCTCTGCTGTGTGGGAAGCTGATGCTGGTGCTGACCAGTTAGATGTTGGGCTGCGTGACAGAGGCTTTGGGGGTCACGCTCAGAGCACAAGGTCCGTGCTGCAAGCCCAGGAGCCACTGATTCCAGCATGATGAGGTTTCTCCTTATCGCTTTGTGGCAGGTGGGCGAGGTCCAAGAGCAGAGCGAGAAAATCCGGCAAGGCAAGAGGCTGCTGCAGTGACCCAGATAAAAACTGTAGTGAGCAGATGAAGGGTTGGAAATCGAGGTTGGAAAGGTGAGTGAGGAATAGATGATAGATTGACCGGCGCTAACACCCTATGGATCACAGTGTCCTACATTGGGGGTCTGGGGTCTTTCAGAGGTAAATGAAGGCAGAAGTCATGAGACAAGGATTCTGTGAGAAGGAGAGGAGGGATAGTAGATTTAGTGGGGTTCCTCTTTAAAGACAGTGGGTCTAGGAAGGTGACTTGGGGGACAAAGGGCCTACTGCACAAGCATGAGGATCAGAATTCAGATCCCAGAACCCACAAAAAAAGGTAGGCAGACTCGAGGGCCCACCCGTAATCCCAGCACTCAGGAGGTGAAGATAGAGGGGTCCCCCAGGCAATTTGGCTAAACTAGCCAGAATCAATGAGATCCAGGTTCAGTAAAAGATCCCCACCTCAATAAAGTGGAGAGAAATCAAGGAAGACAGTGGACGTCAACTTCAAACCTCCATATTTACACACACACATGCACCCACACACATGCAAAAATACATATAAACATACACTTCATACACAGGTACACAGGCAAAAAAAAAAAACTTTAGAAAGGTGTTTTTGGCAAGGTTTTCCAGAGGAATGGAGCAAACAGAAGGTACATACTATAAGAGAGGAATTAGATTGGCTTCCATGTTAGAAGCTGGCAGATCCAACCATGGCTGCCTGCATGCTGCAGAGGCAGAGAACACAGGAGCTGCTCAGTCCACAATGCTGGACACCTCAGCAGTGTCAAGCCAGAGCCGGAAGCCTGGAAGCTCCCTGGAGAGCTGTTAGCACTGAGTCCACATCATGGAAAGGCCAAGGAAGCCAGAAGCTGGTGTCAGCAAAACAGCAACAGCAACACATGCACAGAGATGGGGAAGGCAAGCACACACATGCAGCCTTGCCCTCAGCCTTCTTTCTCGGATAATGGTCCCAGGTGTCAATCATCTTGGGAAATGTCCCCAATGCCCCATGAGTGTGGTTTACAGTCCAAGACATCTCTTAATGCAGCCAAGTTGACAGCCAAAACAACCATCATCCATAATAAGCTTACTAAAGGCAAGGAAAAAAGCACAGTACCTCTTTAGGATAAAAAGATGAATTTATTAACTGTATTATTGACCACAGGAAGCCCAGGGTCAGCTCTCTACAGAGAGGTAAGTGTAGGGAGGAATCCTCAGAGGACTGGGATGTCCGAGACACCGCAAGTATGCAGGACCCTGCGGAGATGGGGATGGGAGGATACAGGGAGAGATGCAAGACCTCAGAAATAGCAAGGAGAATGGCCAGTGATGACAGAATGGAGAGGGGACAGTAGAGAAAGGAATCAAGTGGGACTGTGGTGGCATCCACAGGTACTCACCTTTGGGTGGCTCCATACAAGGCCATCCGGGTCTGTGCTGCCAGGCAGCCCAAGAACCTGCCAAGAGCTGGTTGTTGTGAAGGCAGAGCCCAGGGCAGGCAGCCTTTCTCCTCTTCTAGGTCTTCCAATCTCTGTCTCAATGTCTCTGCTGGAAACCCAAAGAGGTGAAAGAGGGAAAGACTGTGAAACTTGAAAGGTAACCCAATTCTCTCCTCAGCCCCAGCCAGCACCCTCTGAGCCACCCAGGGCTGAGGGCTGTTTCCCAGGCCTGTTGGTTTCTCCTGCAGAGTTCCAGAGACCGTTCCATCCCTTTCTTCCCCCAGCTGCCGGGGCCTGTAGTTTACCAGCCTCCGTGGTGGTTATGGCTACGGCCCACACGCAGAAGAGCAGCTGATTTTTTTTTTTTTTAATCATGGTGATCCTTTGGGAGAAAACTGCCAAAGCTGTAGGATTCGAAAAGAGCAGGTGGTTGGTCGGTTTTTTTCAGGAAGGGTCTCATAGAGCCCAGGATAATCTGGAACTCTCTACGCAGCTAGAAATGACTGTGAGCTTTTGATCCTGCCTCTATTTCCCAAGTTCTAGAATTACAGGCATGGGCCACCATATCCAGTTCACATAGTGCTGGGGATTGAAGCTAGGGCTTTGAGCATCCTAGGCAAGCGTCCTACCAACTGAGCTACATACCTAGCACGATAGGGTACAGTTTTGAGAAAGCAATACCCAAAAGCCAATTTTTTTAATAATATAAATTTTCAACTTTAAAAAAATAAATAGGCAGGCAATGGTGGCATGCACCTTTAATCCCAGCACTTGTGAGCCAGACGCAAGTGAATAAATAGGCAGGCAATGGTGGCATGCACCTTTAATCCCAGCACTTGTGAGACAGACGCAAGCGAATAAATAGGCAGGCAATGGTGGCATGCACCTTTAATCCCAGCACGTGTGAGCCAGACGCAAGCGAATCTCTGAGTTCGAGACCAAGCCTGATCCACAAAGCAAGTTCCAGGACAGCTTGGGCTACACAGAAATACTGTCTCAAAAAAAAGTAATAAATAATTAATGCTTATCAAGTTGTAGCCAATCACAGGCCTTGAAGGTACAGAGCAATATTCACAGTCCCCATGCCAGAGGTGACTATACCCATTCTGTCACACAGTAGGTCTTATGGTTGTTTTAAGGACCTCAGATCATTATGAATATGAATCACTATTTTAAAAAAACACTTAAAATAAGCTGTAGAGGGCTGGAGAGAGGGCTCAGAGGTTAAGCATACTGGCTGATCTTCCAAGGGTCATGAGTTCAGTTCCCAGCAACCACATGGTGGCTCACAACCATCTATAATGAGACCTGATGCCCTCTTCTGGCATGCAGGTATACATGCAGGCAGAACACTGCATGAATAAATAAAGAGATCATTTAAAAAATAAGCTGTAGATATTGGAATTCCTTCTAGTTAATAATCAAATCCTATAAACTTATCTTTGAGCCAGGAGTGGTGGCTTACCACACTTAGGAGGCTGAGGCAGGGGGATCCTGAGTTCAAGAGTAGCCCAGCTACACAGCAAGAAACTCTTTCAAAAACTAATAAAATAAATACAGCTGTTTTTGAAGAGAACCAAGATGGCACAGCAGATCAAGGAGCTTGCCGCCAAGCCTGAAAACCTGAGTTCAAGCCCCAGAGCCCATTCGGTGGCAGAAGAGAACCAGCTTCCACAAGTTGTCATCTGATCTCTGCGGTATGTGTGTAAAATAAATCAGGTAATGGTACTGGGCATCACGGCACACACCTTTAATCCAAGCATTTAGAAGGCAGGGTAAGTGGATCTCTGAGTTTGAAGTCAGCCTGATCTACATAGAAAGTTCCAGGCCAGCCAAAACAATATAGTGAAACCTGTCTCTAAATGAATGAATGAGCGAATAAATGAATAAACAATGTAAATCCCATCCTTTTGGGCTCACATCCTGGTGTCCTTGCCAGGTGGTGCACTGTGACCTTGAATCTCAACTGCTGTAGAAAGATGGGATCTCGGGTAGTCAGCACTGACCACGTTTCCCTCTGGTCTGCTCCAGAGTCCTGTGCATGCATTTCTCCCTATGACAGCACTCTAGAACACTCTAGAGACTCTTCCTGATTACTGTAGTTCACAAGATGGCCCTGTGCATGCCAAGGGCCTTACAGACCATTCCCATGAACTTCGTTCTGCTTTAGTACTTTCTGCAAGGCCTGCCCCGTGAATCAAGCATTTCTTCATAGGCCAAGTTACCACTAGACACAATGTAGCAGATACAGCCCTTCGCCCATGCTCATCCTCTGCCCGCACACATGCCCTGATGACCTGAAGGCAGTGATGAAATGTCTGGAGAAAGTCCCCATAGACAAGTGACTTTCCCATAACCCACTAAATGACCAGAGACCAGTGGCCAAACACTGTACAGAGAGCAGAATCAATTACTTGTCTCATTGATGTGTCAAAAACACTAGACAAAAGCAAGTAAGGGAGAAAGGTCTATTGGGCTCCCAGAGAGGATACAGTGTAGCATACTGGGGAAGGGGGTAGCAGGAGCTTGGGGTCACATTGTAACCATAGTCAGGACGAGAGAGATGAATGTTCTTTCCCCTTTTTTATTCATGCCGAAATCCCTGCTCTGGGAGTGGTACCTCCCACATCTAGGGTCAGTCTTCCCTCCCTAGTTAAACCTCGCTGGAAAACCCACACAGACATACCAGAGTCGCATCTCCCGATTTGAAATCTAGTCAAGTCGACAAAGGGGACTAACCACGCCAGGAATTTACCAAGGACCTATCCTACTGTCCTAAGAAGAGTAAAAAGGGGATGTCCAGGACCAAATCCCAAATAACTAGACTCTGTCTACACTGCCTTCCTGATGAGCGCCTGCCAAACAGTGCTAGCTAGCTACACGTACTTTTCAGTACGTGTTCATTAGGCATGCCATTCAGTTCTCCGTGGCCAGGCTGGGCAGGGTCTCCCAGACTACACTGAGACATGCCCATTCTTTAGCAAGCACCTGAAGGTCATGTGATGATAATATAAGCCACCCTAATTAAATGTTTTTCCTTTATAAGAGTTGTCATCATTGTGGTGTCTCTTCAGAGCAATAGAGACTCTAACTTAGACGGGGAGGTCCCCAAAACAAGCTGATTGGCTAAACTGGCTATAGGCTGGGCTCTGGATCCCACTGAGACCCTGCCTCAGTGCATAGGCGGAAAGCAATTGAGGAAGATTCCCCACATCAACCTAGAGTCTCTACATGCATGAGCATACTCATTCATGCACACACACACATGTGCCCACACACATGCATACATGCACACAAAGCATACACACACATGCAAACATGCACACATGGCATACACATACATACACACATGCAAACATGCACACACACACATGCAAACATGAACACACAGCATACACATACACACACATGCAAACATGCACACACATGAAAAATGTATCTGAAGCCATATTTGCTGCTTCCCTACCTCATGCAGTCTGGGGTGTCCTCCCAGTTTGGTTCGGAGCCTTCCTTGGGCTCAGCCTGTGTATTCACACCCTGGTCACTCTCCCAAAGGTGTTAACACTCTCAACTTCTTCCATTTCCATTTCTTCTGCCTGCAATCTAGACAGGGCTGCCCTGCCAGGGTCCTGAGAGCTCTCCATGTTGTTCCTACATAGTGCTGACACGGCAGCTCCTACAGGTGCTTGTGCATGAGCATCGAGGGCAAGGGAACCTAACACATAACAGCGCTACACTGAACGTGCTATGTGTGTGGTACAAAGCGCAGGGCTTCAACAGGGCATAGTGGAGTACACCTGGAACCCCAACAGTCAGGAGGCTGAGGAAGGAGGGGTGTATGATTTCGAGGCTAGCCTGAGCTACATAGTTATAGTAGGGAAGAAAGGACTCGTGTTGTCCTGGCAGAGGAAAAATTAGTGACCAGGCAAGGTAAGAGCTTTCAGGAATAGACTCCGGGGTGAATGGACCTCTTCAAAGTATCCTTCCCTGTATTTTCAGCTAAAACTGAACAATCTGAGCATACCCAGGGCATGTCTATCTGTCGCGTCAATCTTTCAAATGTGTAGTTTGAGACTCTCCTTTTTCTTTTCTTCTGTTTTAAGATAGGGCCTCGCTACACAGCTCTGGCTGTTCTGGAATTCATTATATAGACCATACTGGCCTCAAACTCACAAGACATCCACCTCCCTCTGCCTTCCAAGTGCTGGGGTTAAAGGTGGTACCACAACTCCCGTTGTGACTTTTCTTTTTCAATTATGACCTTAACCTGAGCATGTTCAGGAATGACCCTCCACATATGAATACATATAGACTCCCCCTGCTAAGTAAACCTCCCATGGTTCCTTGGTTTGGGGAGACCATTGCTTCGGGAGTGGCTTTGTGATCTCCTTCCCTTTGCAGGTAAGAGATCTTTCTCATCTTGGCTGTGCTGCGTTGGGCTTTGTGCTTGCCACGTCTAGTTACAGAAATCCTATCAAGGGTCACTCCTTTTTAATATGCAAAGTCACAGCAGATATGGAGATAGCCACAGATGTACATGTGCATACATTTCCATGTCTCTTCCGTCTGGTCCGCTCAGAAGAAACACTAGCCCAGGAGCAAGAGCACACTAGGCCCAGATCAGGGTTGCAAACATCATCCCCCAGGAAGGAAGCAGCGAAGCTGAAGAAGCTGCTGGCCCCAGGGCTGAGTCAGAAGCAGAATGAAGTGAGTCTGGAACATCTTATACCAAACCTTTAGGAAGTGCTGGAAGATGGATAATGTGTCAAATTAAACAAGGGGCCACCTAAAGAAACTCAAACACCAGATAACTTCAGAGCCAGAGCAAACAACAATAATGGCCATGGTCATCCTCTTGTAGCAAACTGGTGCCTGGGCATGGTGCTGAAAAAAATGCTTCGTGTTGAGAGGAAGCAGCGAGGAGGCTGGTTCGTAGGCCACCTATAAGATATATCATCGCCAAAAGAAAATGATAGCTCTATGCTGGTGAATACAACCACAGCATGTCAGCGATGATGGTGGATGCCCACGGGAGGGCAGGCCATGGGGTGCAGAGAACACACAGCCTAGGTTTGGGGAAGGGAGATCATCGGATGCACCTGAGTTGCAGGTTATCCCACACAGTGCAAGGGCTTCACTCCTCCAGACGCCCAAAGTCACAGCGGCAGGCAAGTGCTTTCCTAATAGAAGAAGGGAGCTGGGGAAGGAAGGAGGGAGAAGAGTCACTGGGGTTGGGCGTGAGATGGGAACTAAATCTGTGAAGTAATACCTCTTCCCCAGGAACCTGAACTCCTTCCTAAAGGACACATCAGACCTATGTCAAAGTTGACTTCATGACTTGAAGGCTACAGCTCAGTGACCTGGAAGCACATCCTGATTATGGACACACATCTTGGTCCTGCAGGGTAACGAGGCCTCATGGCTAGAGCTTGCCATCAAGTGACCAGGAAAAGATTTACAATGACATGTGGGCCCAGTCAGGGACACAGAATGAGGGACAAATGTGAGCCCAACCTGTGGCTTTCTTGTACATGCAGAGGGATTTCAAAATTAGGCATTTTCATTCAAATAGATAAGCTAGTGGTTGGTCATTTGAGAATGGCTCATTTGGCAGGGCTTAGGAAGTGTGGCCTTGCTGGAGGAAGTGCGTCACTGGGGGTGGGCTCTGGGCTTTCAAACGCTTAAGCCAGGCACAGAGTCTCGTTTCCTGTTGCCTGTGGACCTGGATGTATAATTCTCAGCTACCTATCCAGCATCATGTCTGCGTGCACACTGCCAACACACTTCCCACCATGCTGATAATGGATTAAACCTCTGAAACTGTAAGCCAGCCCCATCTAATTCTACTTTCCTTTGTAAGAGTTGCTGTGGTCATAGTGTCTCTTCACAGCAATAGAACACTGACCAAGCCACCTTGGTTTCTCTTTCTTTTAACTCTCTGTTGTTTGAAACATCCTTTAGACATTGTGAATTCATTGGAAGTCAGTTGGTGGCTCCAGGCCAGCATTGGGAGGAATATGTCGCATGCACAGGTGCCAAATAAATGCAAGTCATTTAAAAGGAATGACATAATAAAAATGAAAGAAATATTGTTTGCACTTTGGAAACAGAATGAACAAATTCAAAATTAATCAAAAAAGGTGTCAGCAAGCAGTGAGAAAAAACAGGCATTAAGGAATACACTCTGATTGACAAAATCTGTTCCAGGCATATAAAAAGCTTTATGCGGAGGATTTCGTGACAGAAATGCCAGCCATCACCTCGCTCTACTCTGAAGCAAGAGGATTTTTTTGTGTCCCCACATTGTATTTAGTTAATTTTCTTGTTGCTGTGACAAGATATCTGACCCAAAAAGAGTCTATTTCAGAGCTCATTGGTTAAGGGGGAGGAAAGGCAGTGTGAGAGTGAGGCGGCTGGTCACATGGCAGCCGCAGTCCGGAAGCCGAGGGGCTGAATGATGCTCAGCTCGCTCTCTCCTGTTTAATGAAGCCTAGATCCTCAGCCCGTGGACTGGTGCTGCCCACACTGAAGGCAGGTCTTCCTTCCTCAGTTAGACCTTTCTGGAAATGCCCTCATAGAAATACGTACAAGTGTAACTCCTTGGTGATCGTAGATCCCATTAAATTGACAATAAAGATTAACCATCATATGCATAAATTTATTAATGTTTAATGAGGGTCACCTGCTACCCTTAGCCCATCAGTAACAGACTACTAATTCTAAAGCTACACTGTGGAAACCTAGTGAAAGAAACAAATAAAAGAATGAATATGTAAATAAGTATTGATGAAGCAGAAACTTTACATAAAGACATCTTGCTAAGTAGATTGGATTCCTGTTACATGTCTGCCCATGGGATGACAGAATACACGGCATGAGCGATATTCTTAGAGACTGGTGATCGGTCTCCATCCTATGGAGCCTCTCGGGCTGCAGCCATCAACATCTTTGCGAGTCATTTTTCATTGCTTTTTACATAATAGCCAAGAAATGTAATTTCTTGAGAGCCGCATATTCTAACTCTCATTAGCATACATATCACACAAGGATGGCCAGTTTGCAAGGATTAGACTGTAATAAGATGTATTTCCCACCGTCTCAAGCACAATGGAGCCAATTGTTGACATTTCAGAATATTGCAGTTTGTTGGGGTCGTTTTCATAAAGATCAGCCACCGCCAGGGCACTGGAGATGTCAAACGCATTAAGCACTTCTGAGCATCTAATGCATGCACAGTGATGTATGTATATTATTTCTGAACTCCACAACTTGCAGGGCAGGATTACAAATGTAGAAAGTGGATTTCAGAACTCTAAATAATTTGCCCTACATGTCAAAGTGAGTGTATAGCAAAGGTGGAATCGAACCCTGGTCATTTTACAGGTCAGCCCCTAAGCTTTTCCCACAACCGTCCTTGGAGTCAAGCTATTCCTACATCCCATCACATAGGGGTCCCATCTCCCCGCTCGTGTGTCTCGGCCCCTCGTGACAGTGCGATCTACCAGACTGAACCATAACCATAACTGCCTGCCTGCTGGCATCTAGCTCAGGGCCAGGCACACAGTAGGCACTGCAGAAGTGCTCCCTAAATGCATGAATCTGAGTTTCTGTTTGAACAAGACAGAAAAACAGTCAGGGTTATAAGCAGAGCCACATGTGGTGTGTGACAGCCAGTTAACTCCTAAAGTCCCCACGGCAGATGCGTGAGTCCTACTCTGCAAAGGAAAGACTGAAGCTTAAGGAACACTGGAAGCATTCTCCTGGTCAGTCACACAGCTCAGCCGAGATCCTCCCACCTCCCCGCTCTGCTCCTCACTGCCCCGTTTTTTTCACTAAGGAGGCTGGTGCCCTTTGGCCATGCCAAGTCTTGAGCTCCAAGTCCCAGAGCTTTTAGTGCCAAAACCCACCATCCCAATGGCTCATTTCCTACTCTCTTTGCTCTTTCTCCCCAAAGCACTGAGCAGCCAAAACAAACAAACAAACAAAGTCATTAAAACAAGAACAGCCTCGGCTCCAATTCTAGGGGAATGGTGAAGGCAACCTTGGTACTTAACGCTTGTGTGATAGAGCAATTAGAAAAGTAGTGTGGAAATACTTTAATACTACAAGATAAAAACAGGGTGCAAGATCATATATCTGTGTTCTCTGTACTCTGTGATTACAACTGTGTGTTTTTTTTTTTAAACCTGGGCAGAATTAAGAGCTCAGCAGTCAGTATGATTATGAGTGATTTTATCTCAGTTTCTCCACTTATGAAATCAGCTGTAAAATCCCAAGCTGCTTATTATTTCAGGAAGTTATTAACTCACTGGTTCCTTCTACTAGTCTTTGATTTCTGCATAAATGTGGAGATTTGGTTTCCTCAAATTCTTAATGCTAAGCAGCTTAGGGTAAGCCTGACTCCTGGGGGTCAAAGATCCCTCCAGTGAGCAATGAAGGGGATTTCTGGAAATGTATTCTTCAAAGTTCACAGCATGGAGAAGTGGCCTGGGAAATCATCTTGACGAGGTAGGAAGGGGCAGCTGGCCTCAGGAGAGCATGTGGAAAGCTCTGGAACACCAGCACTCATTTAGCTGTGACACTTGCCCACTCAGCAAGGAGCCTGTATCCTCGTTCTTCATGCATGGCCATTGATTTATTCTGACAGATTTCAGCAGAACACGTGGTTTGAAGCATCTGTTCTTCCCCAAAAAAATATTATCATGCAAAAGAATTACATTGTGAGTTTCCAAAATAGTAATAGTAAAGAAATGCCCAGGTACATACCCTAGACAAAAACTAGCAAGTTCTCTTTCTCTCTCTCTCTTGTCTGTCTCTCTGTCTCTCTGTCTCTGTCTCTCTCTCTCTCTCTCTCTCTCTCCCTCATCAGCACACCCTGCAAATGCTATCTCGCTTCATGGATACATCAGAGAACATACACACATCAGTCTGGCTATGAGCTTCTGGGAAGTGGGCTTCACTGAGATGCTCAGAAGCACCCTCACCTCTACACTGCAAACAAAAGACAAGGTTCTGTTGTTCGAGGCCAGCCTGCTCTATAGAGTGAGTTCCAGGACAGCTAGAGCTACATAGAAAGACCCTGTCTCAAAACAAACAAACAAACAAGGCAAGATTCTTTCACTAAATGCCCAACATAGAGGGTGCTAGGGAGGTAACTGGCCAACCTACTCCATTTTGACTACAGTTTATTCATCCTTCAGGTTTCAAAATCACAAAAAGTTATCTCTGAAGAATGTTTATTCTGATGCTAGAAAAGTCAGTCACCGGCATATGTGGTCCAGGGTCAAGCTCAGGCTTGGAGTGGTGGCATCCATCCCACTGGCCACTGTCCAACGGCAGAGGATGGCTTTATCCACTGCTCCCTACCACAGTATTGACACCTTACTGTCATTTCTGCACCTCAAGTCTGTCTCACCAGCACCTGCAGCACTACTATAACCACTACCACCTCCTCCATCACTACCTCCTCCATCACCACCACCTCCATCACCACCTCCTCCATCACCACCACCACCACCATCACCACCTCCTCCTCCATCACCACCACCTCCACCATCACCACCTCCTCCTCCATCACCACCTCCTCCATCACCACCACCTCCTCCACCATCACCACCTCCTCCATCA